>SCHK01003190.1:0-13839 GCA_004124795.1 Poropuntius huangchuchieni
ACTCAAATGACTAAAATGTGACTAAGACTATTAAGTATTTTTGTCTTAAGACTAAGACTAAATCAAAAATGCCTGTCAAAATTAACACTGTTGATTAGTTGATTAGAGGTATGGATGGATGCACAAAATTTGAATGTTGGCTTAATAAAGTCTTGTTGGAGTTGTTTGGAAAAAGGTGAAAATGTTTGAAGTTGATAAGAAAAATGGATGGATGGAGGAAATGTTTATTTAGTATATATTTCATCATATATAATAAATTAATTAGAGTAAACCAAGATACTTCTGCAGTGAGATGTTATATTCAGTCTAACCAGGTTAGTTTTATTTATATATTTATTTGTTTATTTTAGTCATCAGTGTCTTTTAGATAAGGTAATACATTATAGAGATGCTGTGGAGCTTGTCACATTTCATTTATTTAGCATTTTGTTTCTCTTTGGTAAAAGGTCAGTGATAATAAAGTTCTTGAGAAAGTTAGTCGCAAGCTTGTGAAGTTACATTAACTATTAACTAGTTACATTAAATCTAACCAGGTTAGTTTCACTGCTATTTTTTTTTTATATAGAATAGCATGAAAATTTTACTCATCAGCATCTTTTAGATAAGGTAATGCGTTGTTTTATAGAGACGCTGACTAAACAAAGTCACCCCTTTTGGGAGCTGCAGCTTTAGTCTCATTTACATCTAAAACAGTGGAGGCAACTTCTAAACGAATGTTTTGTTGATGTGTTTATAAGCCAAGGAGGTGTATTGCGCATAAAAAAATAAAAAGAAACAATTCCATATTTACCAGCGCATTAGAAGCAGTTTGTTTGGCTGCAGGGCACAACATGTTGGGTTGCCACATCACAGGAATTCCCCCTTGGGATTAGAACAAGTGCTTGTCTGGTGAGGTTTGCTGTTTCCTAATCACCTGGACTGGAACGCCGGCCTGTTTGTGTGGGTGTTTATATCTGCGTGTGTGTTTTTCGAGGTTTAGCTGAGGCTCAGGAGTTAATGAGGGCTGTTCAAGATGCGTGTGTCCGGCAAGGGGCAGGTAGCATGGCGTCAGCGTTTCAGGCCAGGCTGGCCGGGGGGCGGCTCGCAGGTGGGCTGTGTGCGGCAGGCCACCCGCTCTGATTTATGGAGGTGTCAGCTCGTCTGGCCGTGGGTTGAACCCACAAATCTCAGCACCTTTAAATCATTCCTCTCCGAAGCGCGTGTGCGAGGGACGGGGGGGTGAGGTGGGGTGAGGTCGGGTGGAGACGGTCTCAACTGCTGATCTCTATCGAGCGGCGAGGGGAGCGTACATAAATTCGTGTATGCGCACAGATGTGCGTGCACACACGCATAACAAACTCCAGCGCATATATATGCTGATCTAGACAACAACGCCCCTCTTTATCAACCCGTCGCTCAGTGTCTCTCTCGTTGCAGAGGAGATGTTATGCATCACTCACTGTCCAGGGGTCCCGAACAGCCCACCTTTTCCGCTGACATCTCCACCCCGGCTTTGATAGAGGAGATTTTTGTAAATCGGCAAATCTATGAAGAGATGCATTAGGTTTTGAAAATGTGGATCACTCATATCGTTGGCAATTGATTCCTCTCGGAGTGTCTTATTCGCTGATAAATGACTGTTGGATTGATGCACAGACAGATCTGGGAATGGATTACATGCGACTTTGTCAAACCCCTGATTAGATTCTCAACCATTGATGCATTTATCTGTTTGGTTTCATGTTGTTGGATTTTATCGATTCTAAACACCAAGTTCATATAATGAGGATAGTTGTTATTGTTTGTTTTGGAAAAAGTTACAATGAAATCTAATTGATGATTCAGAAAAGTTTGACTGTATCAAAACTTAAGATTATTGCAAATCACTCATATACAGTGGTTCCCAAAGATGTGCTTGATAGGACTAGGTATTATAATCCCTAACAATTCAACACAGCACCGGCCTTGAATATAAGCCTTATTTTAAAATGTTTTTATTTATTTTTATTTTTTTGCATATAAACACTACCAATTTATTTGATCAGCAAAAACAGTAATATTGTGAAATGTTGTTACAATTTAACTGTTTTCTGTTTCAATGGATTTTAAAATGTAATGTATTGCTGTGATGGCAAAGTTAAATCAATCTAATATGTTGCGTTAATGCTCAAAAAGCTTTTCTTATTACTACTTATCAAAAAAATATTTTTGCAGAAACCGTGATTTTTTTGTTCAAATGAGCAGCAAATATTTTAAAACTCTTGGTTTTAAGTATTTTGGAACATTATAAATGTTTCACTTTTTGTCAATTTGAATGCATGAAAGTATAATTTATTTAAAAAAATAATCATAATAACCCCCAAACCTTTGAATGTTTTTAAATGCGTTTTAAGTGTTAGAATACTTACATCGGCATATATCCATGTAGACAGCTTTGTAGAAAAAAAAGAAGAAAAAAACCTTTCTACAGTATTTGCTTTTTTTGTGTGTGTATGTACACATCTGATTAAATGTACATTTTCATTCATCTCTTTAACCAAGGCATGTTATTAAGAAGCCATTCATAACATGCTATCATTATATTACAACTGTCTCTCGGGCATGTAATACCAAAATAACATCTCCCAGGGGATGTCTGGAGTTATGAGTTTGCAGCTTATGTTGGTGGAGGTTTCTGGGAGACAGCAGACGTTTATAGCACACTTCGCTCCCTGGCGAGAGGTTGTAAAATGCGGCCTCTTTTGCATTAAAAAAAAAAAAGAGTAAAATTCAAGGTTGTGCACAGTCAGATGTGATCAGTAATGAAATATTTCTCTCTGATTACATGTGTATGCATATGTTTGTTAGTGTTACATATTCATGGCCTCACAATATCTTTTGTTTGCGGGAAATCGATACATGGCTTGATCATGGCAGCATGCGGCTTTTTTATGCATCTCCCCTATACATGCAAACGATGATAAATCCGCATAGGTTTTTCCAATGCTCATGGGTATGTGAATGTGCAAGTGCACGTCCATGTGAGTGCATGTATTATTCATGCCTACGTGGTATAATACATGTGTGCAGGTTAAAAAAATAAGACCTGCTTAAAAACATCCTTGATTTCACTGATGGAAGCAGACGGCAACAGACACGTTTGCTGCGCTCCTCACTTTCTATGTTTGGCTTGTAATTTAATTGAAGCTGATTAAACTTACAAATTTAGTCAGAGCACAGCATGCTAATGTAATGAAATCCTTTCCTGTTCAAAAATGTGTTAGCTCAACAGGTATGAGATCAAGTACAGGAATCCCCGCAGTGACCCTCAGGAATACATGAGCCGCCACAAAAACATATGCCACATGTCTCTCAGAAATATGCCATCAGGCTAAAAATTGTGCATTTTAACTAAATTTAACTGCGTAAAATATGACCTTTTGGTTTGGTTTTTAGCTTGGTTCTGCTGTAGTTAATACATAACTTCTGGTAACAATTTATAGTAATTGTATTAGCTGTAATATACAATATTCATATAAACTAATATAATGCTAGAAAGGGGACACTATATATGTATATAGTTGTCAAAAGGTTTTTGCTTTGTTTCATTATTACTGAAACTGGGCACTAATATTTCCTTATATTTTTGTAAATACAGTTATGTTGATGATTTTATATTTCCAAATGTTTGTTAATAAACTATATAGCTATTTGGCTCAAAACCTTAGATTTCCTGTGTGACAACTAGCCCCGGTCTCCTCTAAAATTGCCTCTATAACTTACACTAATATCATTGGCTGTAATGCTTAACAGATTAAAAGCATTGTATTGAGTATTATAGAATGAAATAAAACTTTGTAAGGTTATAACTTCATAATGACACTTTTTATAAATTGTTACATTAAAATGGAACCAGTGTCGCAAAACTTCACTCAAAGAAATCCGGTGCAGAACTGTTGAAACTGTTTGCTGGAAGGATGTTATGCTATAAATTGCTTCTTTTGAATTTCATAACATAAAGTATAATTTGAAAAGCGCTTAACTGCATTAAGCTGTGCTAATTTACATTTGCCTTTTAGGCTCCACAACAGTTTAAGAAAACAAAAAGCCTGATGTAGCACCCGTGACTAGTTCTGCTTTCCATTAAAGAATTAGATGATTAAATTAGATTAAATAAGATCAACACAAAATGAAACAGATAATCAGTGCTCTGATTTGACATGTCCCCTTTTTAAATACACAAACGCCAGACTAATTCAACACTGATAAATAATTGCAGGCCTGCTGGATAACTTAATTGGCTTTTTTGTACAGTGCATGGCATACTGGTGGCACTTTAAATCAATGTGCATCACATTCATGCATTATTTCTAGGCAATAATGCCTCCATTGAGTATTGCTTGGACCTTCTGACCAAGATGATCACTTGTACCTTCAGCTAAAAACCAACTGGATGTGATTGGACAGTTTAATTTGATGTCTAACTGTCTGAGAGCTCAACCGGGTGAAACACAATTGTTCGATCATTAGTAATTGACTTTAGATGCAATTAAATCCTTTTACAGCAATTCATGTAACAAACACATACTGTATGCCTGTTTAAAAGTATTTTTTACAGAAAGTATTATAATCCAGGATACCTCAAATTTCATTCTACTGTATATAGTTATACAGTGACCCCATGTTAAAAGAGGTCATCTGTGAAATAAATCTCGTTTTTTAGAACATCAAGACCTCTTCTTTGATACAAAGTCCGTTGCGGCTACCTCCAAATTTGCATAGATATTACACATCAACACATATACTCAAAAATTCAAAGGTTTTCTTTTGGAGACGCCATTGAATCATTTACAGGTAGTGGTGTAAGTAGTGCAGTGTTGATCTGAAAATGTGACATGCCGTCACAACTTCGGACAAAGATGCAACCGTCTAAACCTGGTGTGTCCTGCAGACACGTAAGGTAGATGTGTTTTGCATTAAGGCCCCTGAATGGCTTGACTAAATGGGGCAGCATGCAATTAGTTTCCAAAGTACTTATCTCATTAAAGTAAATGAATTATTGATTTAACGACACTCATGCTTTTAGTGGGTGGCATACTGATATTATGAGTCTTTTCTGTTGTTTGAAAAGGCACTGTCTGTCTTTGACAAGTGCATGCTTCTTCTTGAGATGTTTGGCTTAGAGGTGATTTCTATGGTAAATGTGAGGAGAGTAGATGTAGATGACCTTGTTTCTGTTATAAAAGTGTGTTAAAATTAAAATATGCCAGACAGACCTTCTTTCATTGAAAAAATTTAGTTTTGTGATCATTTATTTTATTGCACAGTATTTGCTTCTTTTTTTTTTTAAGTTTGAGGTGTTAGAATAATGTTTTGATGGCTTGCTGTCGACTAGCTCTTGAATCTAAAAAAAAAAAAAAAAAATGCCATGGAATTTTTTTTTATTGATCAGAATTGATTTCATGTTGCATCATTAAAAAAAAAAAAAAAAAACTACTTTTGACAGTAGTGCAAAATATAAAATATTTATTTGCATGTGCTGTTGACCTTGAAGCTTTAGCTATTTCTATGAGGTTCCTTATGTGTAAGTCAAACTGCAGTATTCTGTCAGTTTAGCTGGATTCCCGAAAAAAAAAAAGAAAAAAAAAAGAAAAAATGTTGTGTCATCAATTACCTGCCTTAGTGCTTTTCCAAACCTTTCTTTCTTCTGCCTTTTCCCCCCCTAAATAAAACTTAATGTTACCAAAACTCTTTAGTTACTTCTTTAAAATATCTTCTTTTCAATAGAAAGGTTTAGAATAACATGAGCGAGTAAATGGTGACATAATTTTCATTTTTGGTTAAACTATTTCTTTAAGGCCCAGTAAATGGTTTGTAGAAGTAATGGCGAAATTGTAATTCATCGGAAAATTTTGTTCAATGTTGTATGGACTATTTACCCGCAATTCCTATAATACTATATATCGGATAAAAGAAATTGCATGAATAAAATGATGTTCATAGACATTTTATGATTATCAGCGAAATCTGAGGGGCTTTGACTGCCATCATCATCATCATCATCATCTCAGTGACCGTTTCATTATGCTCACATGACACGATCATCCTCCGGTTATTGCCGGGCTTGAAACCCAAGCCGTGCGCCTCTCCACCTCCCACCCCTTTTTTCCCGCCTACCTGTCTACAGCTAAATACATTCTTACACTGCACTTATAGAAGAAGGCTGTCTGCTGTAGCCTCAGGGCTTTTGGAGGTGATGCTAAGTGCTGCAGCAGGAGCAACCATCTACTTCCGCTCCAAATGAGAGCTGACACCCGAGCCGAGAGATTGCCTCATAATCCCACGTCCTCACGTGCCCGTTTCTTTCCTCTTCAGCACTTTCAAATGGCCGTACGACATCAGTAAAAGTGCAGAAATTCTCAGTTTTGACTTCCTACATCCATATAGGAAGCCCTCTAGATTCTATCTGAATAAGCGAGGTGTAAAGTTACTTGTAATGCAGCTGCTTTGTAGGCCACCTGCTGTTTGTTTTTTCGGAGGCTGTGCAGCATGTTTTCAGGCTGCAGGTCATGTCTGTTTGTGTGTAACCGTGCCGTAGCGTGCTCCCACAGCTCCTCTTGCACTTGTTTACCACTCTGTGTTTATATGGCCACATCTCTCTCTGCCTCTCACTCTTTCTCTCCCCTCCTGCCTGATTCATTTTCTACCACAGCAATTACCAGGATTGATCCTTTCAGGGTCCACTTCCACTGCTCACGGTTTTACTGCAGGCCCTTTATTTATTCGTTGTTTCCTGTTGCCTCTCCAGCTAAGATCATCTTGGGTCTGATTGAACATTTGCCCCAAAGTGCTTTTAGTGGAAATGAGTATAACCCCACAGCGGAACTCGGCGGATGGAGGTGGGGCGTCCGAAAGCGAGGCAGGTTTGAGTTATCGCAGGTGGTCGAATGGCACGGGTGGCGTTCGGGATGTTTCTAGGTTGGCGATACATTGATCAGGCTGGAAGTGTTTTAGGTCTGACACCTGGGCTCCGAAATGGCCATTGAGCGAGAATGTCCTCTTTTTGTCTTCGCCCCGAGAGGACTCTATTTGTTCTTCTGAGTTTTCCATCATGGATAAATCACAGAACATTGTGTGACTAAAGCCCCTCTTGACAAAAGAACTCATCCGGCTCCTGTGGCGGTACTGGGAGAACAGTTTGGGGAATGATACAGGCAGGAGCTCGGAAAAGCACGCCACGTCTCGCCTCTTTTAAGTACCTTTCATCTCCTTCACCTTCCACTCTCTTCGGTGCAACCTCGAGCAGTCGTCTTGTTAATAACAATATTTATACATATCTAATTGCGCTCTCATCGACGCGTGTCTCTTTGGTGGCACGTCGGAAGGGCAGTGGGAACGGCGGGGTTCGACGGTGGGATTATATTTAGCGAGATCTGGCTCCCCAGTGGATTAATTAAATGTTGTGAGAGGGGTACAGTGCAGTCTGGGTAAACCACAGGGCTGTAATTTCTCCTGCCAGCAGTGCCGCTCAGTGGGCAGGTTAAGTCACAGATTAAGGGTTGCATGGCTGGTGCAGAGAGGAGGAGATGCTGGGTGGTGGCTCATTAGGCACGACTCCCACTGTGTTTGGAGAAGTAGTGGGAAAAGGGAAAAGAAAGGAGGGGAAAACAGAAGGAAAACAAACAACCGTTTTCACCGTCACAGGGCGACTGTATGTTTACCAAGTGCTGGCGAAGAGGAGGGTTTGATTGACGTGGTGGAGAACCTCGAAGTCCAGAGCTGTCAGAGCAAAAAACAAAAAGTCCAGTGGTAAAGGGTAGATTGAGAAACCGTGGCCGTTCTGAACGTGCTGTACTTGTGTTAACTACATGTTACGGCGTATGAGAGCTTTTACAGCATGTTCAGCGTTAATTCAGACTTTTTGTTTCAAGTGGACATGCTTTCAGATATCCATAGAAACAGTATAGATATGTTTTTTAACACATACTTTTATTATATACAGATCACGTAGAACTATATAATTATGTATTTATTTCTTTTTCAGATGTATTTATCTACCCTAGACCCAGACTTTGAATTTTAGATATACCTGTAGGATGTAATAATATATTCATTTAATACACACACACACATTCATACAGTATAAATAAATTATGATCTAAACAAAGAGTAAAATAAACCAGTGCAGTATTTATTGTGAGACAATTCCGTTTCTCAAAATGCAAAATATATAATAGCTTTAGATCTCACTTTAATCACAACCAGCACATGACTCAATGCTCATTTTATTTCTTTTCAAAGGTTGTTTCAACAATGTTAGCTAACAGCATGCTTAAGAAGAAATATACAAATATAAGAGTAAGTGATATACAGTATGTGATGTTTGCAGAAGGTTTATTTATTTACTACTTTTCAGATGTCTCGTATTTATCTTTTTTTAAGATACCAGAGAAAAAACAAAAATCAAAACTAGATGCATGCATGTCCACTTTTAGTAGACAGACCACTTAAGTGTGAAGTTTTTAGAGTTTATTTTAGAGTCCACAAAGCTTAAGAAACACATGTGAACAGGTAACAGTAGAAGCTAGCTGACGGTGAGGGATTTGTTATTTTGCCTTTGTATGTATGTACAGTAGTATGTGAGGTGTATGTGTTTGTGCGTGTGTGTGTGTGTCCATACACATCTGGTCTTGACCCCTTCAGTAATTACTAACCAGCAGAGGAGTTTCCCAGCCTACCCCATGACCTCTCTCCCCATCCGCGTGTCTTACTGACCCTCGTCTTCTAGAGCCGCCCAGAGCCTCCCTCAGCTCTCCCGCAGGCAATTAACCTCCCACACACACACCTCTGAAAAATGATCAGCCTATTCAGTAATTACTCATTGTAGATTACGCATAGATTTGACTCATTCTTCTGTGCCCTACAACCCAAATCCTGGGACTCCAGAGAAAAGGGGTCATTTCTGGCTTGTGCTGTTTCTTAACCCATCCGTGTATACAGAATGAACCAAAACCGAAAAGCTTTTTGAAAAACTCACACGTTTCATCATCGATTTGAGAGCAATACATCACCAAAACTTTTAGCCCCTCGTTAATGCACGTTAAGTAATTTGCGTGCAAAGATGACTTTGTGGCCTGCTTTTTAGCATCAGTGGGAGCACGCAGTGGCCACGCTTGTCATCTTATTAGGGGCACTGCGGCTAAATGTGATCATTATCTCCAGCGAGAGGGTTGCAAATGAAAGCAATGGAGTGCAGAGATAGGAGGGCCCACTGAGCAGCATGTGCTGAATTGTCTTATTTCAATTAATTTCACTGCTAATGCGCTGGATGGCTGTGATTTTAACATAGATGATTTCAATAAGCAGAGCATTGCAGCAGAACACATCGTTTTCTCGTAAGAGGTCAGCCAAGACAGTATATGGCTTGGCCAATACTGCAGCCACGGTGCTTTCGGCGTCCTTCGCAGTCTCTTAAAGAAACCCATAATCCTTTGAGTGTGCGTTTGTGGCCCCCTCAGGCTCCTGTGATCAAGTTGACCACTTGAAGCGAATTGTAAAATGTTTAATTGCCCCATCTAGTCCTATTCGTCTATTTATTGTTTGTACCCTAGAGACATTTTGACAGCAGTAGCTTCTCTGGACAGTCGCACATGTTTCGATGCTATATATGCCCCCGCTGGACCTTTGTAGCATTATTTAAATCCTTCACAGGCTTTAGCGTCGCTGTATTTAGGCTCCCCACGGATCAGCACGTCCCGTTTTCCCACCGGATTGTCCATTGGCAGGCTCTCTTCTTGTTTCCGTGTCCTGGAGGGATTTCTTCTCCTCTTGAACTGCGCTCGGAAAGTTGCTCAAAGTGAGAAAAGAAACTTTTCTGCTTTTTTTGTGCTCACTCAAAATAATTTCTCCACCACGTTTTAGCAGCAGACTTTGCAGGCGCCGGTCGCAGCGCATTTGCATTCTGCTAATGTCACTGGTTTAACATGATCTCCGCTCCTTCCCCTCCCTTCCGTGGCAGTCGTAGACTCGACTCCGTATTCGTAATGCTTTGACTCTAAGCATGCTAAATTAATGTTTGCTTTCGGTTCTGCTGACTAGGCAGAATGTGCCCTATGGCACTTCATAATTACTCATAAGCTCGAGATCAAATCAAAATAAATGGCTGGAGTTTCCCAAAGTGAGACCTTGGGAACGCACTTTAGAAGAACAAATTATTCACAATGCAGTCAGAGCATGAAGAGAGGGGTCTATGAAGTAACGTGCTCCTTAGAGGGCTGTGTATTAATCATTTAGAAACCCACCTGAAGTAGTGTGGAGAATTGTTTGACTGAGGCCTTGACGACCGTGTGTTTGGCGTATTGATAAATCCGAATGAGCATTTCACAGTCGGGTATAAAGCGAGCGATGCATTCGAAGACGTTTGATCGGCGAGCTACAACAGCAACTAGCGAAAATCGAGCGTGTAACACGCTTTCGCATCCTTGTCGACAACATTTTAGCGTAAAGACGCCATATTTTCCCTAGCTTCGCATATCGATGCCCTCCTGCCTTGGGGGTTTGTTTTTTAATAGATCCTGTTAGCACATACTTGGCGTATTGTGCATGAACTGCAGCTGGTTCTACTGCACGCTCGCATGGGTAGAGCCCATTTTTGCTGAGTCATCTGCCTGGCACACGCAGGCTAGCAAACAGAAGAGCAGTCATTAATTTAGTCCTTCTTTTCTCTGTTTCATTGCTGCTTCTGCTGAGGATGCACACGCGGACACAAAGGTTTATTCAAATCATTAAAGGCATGCATGCATGCAAAGCTAATCATTTGACCTTTGGTTTTGTGCTCTGCGGAGACAAAGGCTTGCATCTGAAAGCGGCGGAGCGCATTATTTATATCATGTGATTTATGATTAGAGTGTTAATATACAAAACGCAAAAGCAGACAGAGATCAATATGAAACAAATAGCTAAAGCCCTAAATTAGCACAGAGCTGCGTTTATTAAACAGACTTGGCTTTGAACAGGCCGTTGCTAGCACCAGGGTTGTGCACTCTTCAGAATTGAATTGAAAATTCTTCAAATTCTATTCAAATTCAGTTTCCGAATTCTAGTTAAAGAGGTAGAAAAAAGAAGTTATGTAACTAATTTTTAACTCAGAAAAGCAAAGTTTAACTAGACAAAATGTTGAATATTGGCTTGAATATTGGTGCTTTTGTTTTTTTGTTTTTTGTTTTGTTTTGTTTTGTCAGTCAGGCAGACTGACAGACAGACAAAATATTTTTTTTAATTATTAGACATTATTAATAAAGATATTACAATATACTACTTTTATTTAAATATTTTAATCAATTTTTATAATATTTATTTAATATTTATTTAATTATTATATTCAGATACTGCAGTTGTTTTCTCTGTCTCTTTGTTATTAATTATTTAATTATAATATTTAAAATATATAGTTTACACTTATTAATTAAAATAATTATATAAATAATAATAATTAATTACAATAATTCATTTTTTATTTACAATGTATGTGTTTAAAAATAAAAAGTGAAAAAAAAAAGTGAATTTTATAAACTAGAATAAAAATAGATGATTGGATAGATTTAAAAAAAAAAAAATGAATAAAAAAAAATGAAATATATATTTTTAATGTTTAGGTATATATTTTTAAAGAAATGTAGATATTCATATAACTAAATTTCTATTTTTAATTAAAACAAGAAATATCGAATTCTATTTACATGTTTTTTTTTTATTCCGAATTTTGCTTAACTCTCACTACCAATGCAGAATTTTAAACCCTGCGTTCTGATGTTGAACTTTGGGGAATATTTTTTTTAAGATCCGCCTTGCCTACACATCAGAGCATTTTTAGCTCCTTGGGTGATTCTGTCACAGCATCTACATTTAGGTCAACATCAATAAAGTCCTCGCGAACAGGCACAGAACAGGCGCGGAGTCCGGTGTGACTCAAGACAGCCATTATACGCCTGGGATGTGTGGACTGATGGTGATCAATTAGTGTAATAAACCACTGATCAGAGAGCTGGTCTTCAGTGTGACAGAGTAATCTGGTTTCTAATCCAGGACTGGACTGCAGGGACGCCACGATGGAGAAGTCCCTCTATTATACATCAGTAACATGCGAGGCAGCGATCGATGATGCTGTTCATGACCATGTGTGTGCACTGCGCACAACATCTCGATCCTGATCCCATCAGTGCCAGTCGTTTACTTATTCACCGCTTCAATCATTTATTAGTTCAGGGATTTATATGATGAATCCGTGTCACACTTAGAGACTCGAGATGCGGTCACTGTGTACTTAAAGCAGCGGAGGTGAAGTTTGCAGGTGTCAGGCCTGATATGCTCGCCCTGGGCAATGTGGGGGAAAAAAGGTCCATTGAACTGTTCAGAGTTTGGAGAGCTAGTCTTCTCCCGCCCCTCTCTCTCTCGTCGTTTCTATCCAGTCACTTGATTTCTTCTGCTGCTGTCTGTGCACTCATGCAGAATTAGCTTATTTGTCAGCGGGTTGCGCCTCAGAGCCCCGGTGCACATCTCCAAATCCATTTCCAGAAGCGAAGCACAAAGGACGTTGTCCTTATGTCATGACGACAAATTTGCTGAGCCTCCCTGATCCGAATGCAATGCAGGAAAATGGTCCCATCGCTCCTGCGGGGGTCTATGGAGCACTAATGAATGGGCTTCTGGCTGCGAGGAGTTCTCATTGCACCTTTTTTTATTATTATGATTATTACTATTGAGTGTAAGCTACATTTTTCCCTTCTTCCTCTAAACCCAAGGTGCTCTGTAAACATGACTCATACGCTCCTGCAAGAGAGAGATGACTTCTCTTACAAATGTATATATCTGGAGAACTACTTTTGCTCCTGTGAAGAAACACGTTTCTTTGGCCTCTGATTTTGACCAGAGGCGCTTCTCCAAAATACTAACTTTCTTTAGTGGAATTTTCCCATTTTTAGGGGCTGTTCACACAGGATCCAATACTGGATTCAAAAACAACTAGATGCAGCACAGCGGAATGGAACAAAGCGCATGGGGTCTTGAAAAACTTTATTTTAAAAGTTGAACTTTTTTATTTTATTTTATTTTTAGCTTCACATTGTGGTGCTCATGGTGCAAAACCAGTGGTAATGTTTCACAGTTTATTGTTACAGGTGTTTTCTTATGTCCTTTACATTTTGTCGTTATGATATTATTAATTGTTGCCAATTTTACTACTTAAATTGAATCTAAATTCATTGACAAAAATAGCACTTTAGTTGATGCTAAACAAAATATTAATTTATTTGTATCTGAGTTTTCAGCAGCCATTACTCCAGTCTTCAGTGTCACGTGATCCTTCAGAAAGCTGATTGGCTGACACTTTCCTGACTTTACTGTCACTTTTGATTGGTTAATGCACCCTTGCTGTAATAATTCATTCATTTCTAAAACAAGAAACATTACCACAAACTTTTGAAAAGTAGTATATGTGTATTAAATAGTATGCTAAAGTTATTACATTTGGACTGGCAGAATTTACATATTGCTTATTGTTTCTCCATTTTTGTTCAACCATTCATGAAGACTGCCTGTATTAATTATTATTATTACTTATTGGTATGTAACTAAAAATGGCTACACAAGCCAAACCCAGTAGTCAAAGTTGTCTGTTAGGTTTTCTTTATGAACGGCCCCTTACTTTGCATATTTTCACCAGTGTTCTTTTAAAGAGTAATTTGTCTTAAATCACACCTCCATATTCATGATTGTCTTTACATTCATTTAATATTATTTTTTACTCAATATTCACCTGTTATTTGCCCATACGCTTATGTATTTCTTTGCCATTTGACTTAGTTTCCTCCCTCTATATGTCTG
>SCHK01003306.1:15221-30473 GCA_004124795.1 Poropuntius huangchuchieni
CAGTTGTGCATCTCAACCGTATTAGTATTAATTCATATCAAAAACAAAACAAACACTTGACTGACCCCAGACTTTTAAAAACAGTAGTGTAATTTTTAACTACATGTATCTAGGTCTATACCATGTCCAAAATTGTGATAAATGAGGACTTCATTTTTACCTTCCTGTTTCACTTTGAATTAGAGTCTGTAATAAACCTGCAGGATGAGGAGGGATTCACCCCACTGATGTGGGCGGCAGCTCATGGACAGATCGCTGTGGTGGAGTTCCTGTTACAGAGTGTGAGCACATCATACACTCACTTCATCATTTCTTCAGTGTTGTCTGTTTAACTGTAGTCCAAATATACCTGCACAAAGCTATCAGTTTGCATTCCTCGATTGCTGCCATCTTTATTCCATGAGCTTACTGTGCTAGATTCTTTATTCTGAGATTTTAGCTAAAAGACTGAAGAATCACCTGACTCACAAAGCAGAAGCAAAATGATATAGCTGAATACTCACAGCTCTTTCCCTTCAGGGTGCAGATCCCCATCTCTTGGCCAAGGGAAGAGAGAGTGCACTGTCACTGGCCTGCAGTAAAGGGTACACAGATATTGTCAGAATGCTTATCGACTGTGGAGTTGATGTCAATGAGTACGATTGGGTAAGCAGTCACATTGTTGATTTGATTCCTGTATGCATCTCAATCTATGACCTGTGAACGATAATCTTGTCAGTGACTATAGTGACCTTTGTCAAAAGATGCTGGTAGTTTTATGGCAATGCAAATGGATATGACAGGTTTGTCGAGGAGACATTTCCTAGCATTGTTATATGGTGTGAATATACTTCTCACTATGATTTGAATCTTACACTCTAGGGCAGGGATCCTCAAATCTGGACCTCGAGATCCACTTTTCTGCAGAGGTTAGCTCTAACCCTAATCAAACACACCTGAGCATGCTAATCATTGTCTTCAGAATCATTAGAAAATCACAGGTAGGTGTGTTTTATCAGAGTTGGAGCTAAACTCTGCAGTGCATTGGACCTCCAGGGCAAGATTTGAAGAACAGGGCTCTAGGGTGTAGTAACAAGAATCAATGTTTAAGCAAAAAAAAAAAACTGATTTGCACCTAAGGCAGTGCTTATGTTTTTCCAGAATGGCGGAGCACCGGTACTCTATGCAGTGCATGGTAATCATGTACGCTGTGTGGAAATCCTCTTAGGTAAAAGGCTTACTTTGAAATAAATTCATTGCATTGCAGTGTTTAGGTATTTTTGTTGACATTATTTCTGATCACTGGACAGAGAGTGGAGCTGACCCAACCATGGAGTCTGACTCTGGGTTCAATGCTATGGATATGGCTGTGGCGATGGGACACCGAAATGGTAGCTATAACTTGATTACCATCAGCATTAAAATGAATGGTGTCTTCAAACATGATATGTCTATTGATTTTAAGACTATTATACCTGTTTTGTATTGGTCTTAACTGTCATTGTAAATCCTTATATTGTTGCCTCCCAGTCCAACAGGTCTTGGAGGGCCATCTTCTGAAGCTTCTGCAAGGTATCAAAGAATAACCATAGCAACTAAAAGAAGAATATTTGAGTGTTATAAGTGTTGATTATGATGGAGTGGATAATACCATTTCGCATGTTTGCTGAACACTTTATATGAAGTTAGTTTTCATTTTTCAATCCACCTCTGAAGCAGCAAATGCACAGATCAGCAAACACATCTCATCATGGCAATTGATGAGATCAGAACTTCAGTGTTTTGAATCTACTGATATATATGTGGTTTTATTCAATGTGACGTGTGTTTTAGGTCACTGATTTGTACCTAGTTGCAATGTGTACTTGAAAAGATATTTATTTTGCCATTTAAAGAAAAAATAAGCTGTTTGACATTAAACTTGACTGGTATAATGAATGGTTCATAAAACTAAGCAAATCTAAATCTGGGCACTTTAGAATCAGGTGGAAAAGAACATGGTGAAAACAGGTTTACAGTAATAATTTACAGTGAGAGATGTCCAAGTACTAGTTCAACTGTCACACTTATTGCAGTTTTTTTACACATTGAATCACCATCTTTTAATGTAAGTTAAGTTTTAATGTAAGTTTAATGCAAGTAAAGTTTTTGTGTTACAACACTGTAAATAAACCTTAATTTATACTGAAGGATGGGTCTGATTTATGTCTGAAAAACAACATAACTTGTCATTTAAAAAGAGCTTTACAAGTAGAAATCTACTGCATTTCCAACTTTTTTTTGTACTAATCACTTAGAAATAATTATGGTTGAAAACTATGTGCGTCAAGTTAACAGCATGGAGTGATCTCATCCCCCCCAATTATAACAAACACACAAAACAGTATTTAATAAGCCTTTTGTCAATAGCAAACGTTTATTTCCAGATGTTGATTCAAAAAGGCTCCAATGAGTGAGCCTCAGTAACAGGGAAGGTGGAGGCAAAGATGCCTCTTGGACCGCACAAGCAAACACACACTCGTAAAATTGTGCATGAACTTGTGTGGTACAATCAATCTCACTCTCAGCTTAGGACACATGAGGGTCACAGCAGTGCACGAAAAAAAAGATATAGGAGATTCAGGGATGCAACATATTTATAAAAGAAATAGGAAAAAAAAAAAAAAAGTCCCACAAGCCTCCGCTGAGACCAGAGATTTCAAACGTCTTTCCTTCCTGTGACGTTAATTTGCCTCATTCTTTGAAGCCTCATCGAAATTCTCCACAAGGTCTGCAAAGAGAGAAAACAAGGATTCAGTAAAACAATACCAGGTTTATGTGTAATCACTGACAACTCAAAGGGATTAAAAACTGAACACTTGTGGAAAACAGGATTTATGAAGTAACACTGGACATCCAATAAATGTGGAAAGTGAAAAACTAAATCTCATTTTTAGGAAACAATCTGTAAATGTTTATAGAAACATGATCTGAAAGGCAATTTCTGCGCTTCTCTCTCACTTGTGTGCCCACGTGTGTAAGTAATTTCCATAAAGAACATAAACGAGCACTGGGGGACTGAAAAGTCCACAGCTGTAAAAATGAAACCACTGAGGATCAAAAGCAGGTTGCCTTTTAGGAGTTGAAATCTGATAAATGGAGCATCAACTTTTCTGCCTCAGGGCATCAGAATGGAAATCACTAACAGAAGGCTGGAATTTGTTTTCAGAGGGGACAGAAAAGGTTGGATCTCAGTAATGGGCACAATGGCACAAGCTGTTAACCCTTTTTGTCATCGCAGGGGTGAGCTAATTTTGCAGTGTCGGAGATGTAATCATACTGTACATGTGCAAGACTTGGGTTACTAACTGGAGTCTGCTCAGAGAGGAGAACTGGGGAATTGTAATAGCAACCGTATGTGTTCGACCCCCTCTCTTGAAAAAGAAAAGCAAACCGAACCTTCAGTGCTCATAAACAATAGAGGAGATTTTAAACACTTGTATATAATGACAATATAGGAGCCAAGACAACCTGCTGAGACCCTCCTTTTTTGGACATTTCCACAGCACAAGCTGAGACGCTGCCCTAACGTAAGCAAGTGTGCTTTGCTTACATTGCCACAAGCACAGAAAGCCATATGGTAATAATTGTGATGCTCAAGCTAGGAGACATATAAAATACACAAGGAATAATAGAAAATGTAAGCAAACAATCTTATGGTTAATGTTGTGACTTAAAATAAAGTGACGTGACATACGGCCAAGTATGGTTACCCATACTCGGAATTTGTGCTCTGCATTTATCCCATCCAAGTGCACACACACAGCAGTGAACACACACACACCGTGGACACACAGTGGGAGCAGTGGGCAGCCATATTATACAATTCCTGCCGGATCTGAGACTCGAACCCACAACCTTTGGGTTACAAGTCCGACTCTCTAACCATTAGGCCAAGACATCCCCTGATGATCATTACAAAATGAAAATTGGGGTTTAGAGCAACATACTAACCTGGAACTTCGTCATCATCTTCCTCTCCACCAGCTACTGGTGCCTTTCCATCACCAGCTAAAAGAAAATGGGGAATTCAAAATAATTTTTAACAATACATTGTTAGTTGGAGATTTTAGAGCATTTACAGTCATCAGTTTCAATGACAACATTATCAAAAGAGAATACAAAATTTAATTTCCATAATGACCAGGCTAAACATGCCTACATTATGGGATCCATCAGGTCAAACTAAAAAAAAAAAAAAACATCCACTTTCAATAATAGTAGATTTTGCATGTAAAATAAGTAGTTCAGTCTTGTTTTGGACCAAGGTTTGGCAAGCTTGGGTTTGATAAAAACAAAGATTTTAAAGTTGCTAAAAATGAATAATTAAAACATATCGTAAAATTAAAGAAAAAACAATTAACTATTTTGTTTGCCTCCATGTGATACGGCCATTAAATAACACCAAAGAACAGAACATGTGAACTCGGTGTTAAGTAGTTTATTCTTCCTTTAGACCAGGGTTCCTCAAATCTTACCCTGGAGGTCCAGTGCACTGCAGAGTATAGCTCCAACCCTGATAACACACACCTACCTGTGATTTTCTAATGATTCTGAAGACAATGATTAGCATGCTCAGGTGTGTTTGATTAGGGTTAGAGCTAAACTCTGCAGGAAAGTGGATCTCGTGGGGCAGATTTGAGGATCCCTGCTTTAGACCAATATTTCCCAAAATATTAGTTAATAGAAAAACTTGTACTTACTTAGAATTAACATTTGAATGTGGTGTTGCATTTTTTTTTTAAAAATACTAACTGAAAATCTCGGGAGTTATTTTAAAAAAATATTTCAGGTAAAAGGAGTTTGGCTGAGAAACAAAGCTTATGAAATCCTCCTTTGCGCACTCAACGTCTGCCTAAATAACCAGCCAAAAGTCTATTTTAAAGCGTACTCTCTAGGAAGAGACCAGCAGCAATAACACACCCCTCCCCCGGAACATGTGCTTACACCTGTTAGCAACACACACACACTGGCCTTTGTGAGGCTAGTTAGTTTATGCTACAAAACAATGAACTGTGAAACACTGTCTCATACAATCTGACCCAGTTTTGAGAACTGCACACACCTTGTTTGGGCAGGGCCTCTGCAAGTCTGCGCAGACTGGTCAGGCTGTCAGCGCCCAACTGGTTGAGGATAGAGGGCAGCATCTCTGTCAGCTGCTTGGTCTCTGCGTGGCCTGTGATGGTGAAGGTGTTGGCTGCCAGTGAGGCCTGCACTTTGGGATTGTTGAAATGGATCACCGTGCCCTGGTTTGTGAACATGTTCACCTGAAAAGCGACAGTTGAAAGATATAAAAGTGTCAAAATCAATTTTAGACATTTGTAAACGCAGAATGCATGAATTCAGCCGAAACCAAACCTTACCTCCTCGATGCCAGAGATGTTATTTACTCCCAATTTCTTCAGGGAGAACTGGAGTTTTTTGTCATCGGCAGTGGCCGTTCTGTGGACCACCTTCTTCTTTCTGCGGGCGGTACCCTACCAAAACAAAACACCATCAGTGTGTCTGTGAGAAACTACTCTTGTTAGACATGATGGTTACTAAGTAAATACACAAAAACTAAAATTCAGTGGGGTTTTATTATCTTACCTTTCCACCGATGCGGACTTGTGCCTGCAACTTGGCTAATTTCTCCTGGTTCATTATAGTTTCTTTCATCTGTAAGACAAACAGAAGTATGTAAATGATACTGTGTAACGTTAGTGTGGAGTGAAGTTAAAGCACAAATGAGTTGTAGGGGTGCGGTCTGAATGACACATTCAGTGGACAAACTTTTAGTTCACAAGAAAGAAAACTTTAATACACGTGCACAGCCATTACTAAATCGTCCAGCTCACGTCCTTGCACATTTTCAAACACACTGAACTAGTCAAAAACGGCCTTTATTAGCGAAACAGCTGCCAAAAAAAAGAGAGCAAACTATGGGAGCTGGTTGTCAGGCCTGTTGAGCAAGAGCGACCACTTGAGTAAAGTCAGATAGTTTTTACACCCGCGACGAAACACTTCCAGGCCGATACTATAATGCAGCCATTCTACGTTTAAAATACAAAACAATGCGACGGGATTTCTCTCTGAATAGATGCTCGCTCTCGGTCCACTGACAAAACCGTTAGCCAATTTTAAGACGCTAAACGCTGACAGAAAAGTCGTAACAAATAAAAACGACATTAGCATTCGGCTCATAAACATAAATTTAAAAACAAGAGATAAATGGATCGCGTGTGGAGGCTCGTGGAGTTTGTTTGCAGTGAGCTAGCAGCAGTGCTAATCTCACGCGCTCTCAGGCCTGGCTCTCCCCCGGCAGGGCCGAGTCTCACCCGAGCCGATTCAGGCATCTTTCCGTGGGTGATTCCTACAAAACAGCAGCCGCGTTTGGTAAATAAGGTACTTATTTACCTTGAGCCTCGGAACCAGCAGTGGTTGTGCAGGAAATAGAGTATTTTAGAGCTCCTCACTGACCTGCACGCTAGCAGCAAACACACGCGGAGAGCAAGATGGAAGCGAGAGAGAATGACGGAAGTGACGACAAGACTGAAATGCGACGCAGTGGGCTGGATCCAGAAACCATTCCTGCCTGCCCTGAGCAAGTCTGGGCCAAGAATAGTGCTCAGCCAGCGTAGTCGGATCCCTTTTGTGCAGTAGTATTTGTGTAAGTCTATAAGTTAAAAGTAAGTTTAACTTGTAGTGTATGTTTACTTTGACCCAGACCAATCAAAGCAATAGGCCTATGCATTTATGCATTAATAACATCTGTTAGAAGTCTAACCTATTTGATGATAGATTTAGCTACTGCTTGGTGGAAAATTAATTCAGTCAATTACAGTGTATTAATAGCTATAGAACGATATTTACACATTTTGTTCTGTTATAGGGCAGTACCGGATAAATGCAGATAAATTCAAGCCTTCAAGAGTAAGACTATCAATTATTTTACTAATCGAAATACAGGATTATAAACAATCAGAGCTATTTTTCAGGGATAAACGCGTTGTCTTTTTGATTTAAATTAATAAATAAATATATAATAAAGAGCTTAATCTTATGTCTGAATGTATGTTCACATGAAATTATTAAATCTGGAATTGCAGATGTCTGAACACCTCACAGAATTGTACGAGGAAGAATCGGCGAGTTTTTTCCATGCCAATCTAGAAATAATTTGTGTCTGTAACTGTAGAAGTAACAAAATTTTCGGTATTACTGGGGAGTCTGCTTCAAAATAAATTATTTTCCACTCACTCGAAAGATTAGAGCACGCAACCTATCAAAAAAAAACCTGTGAAAGCCTAGCTACTACATCACAATGGAGCCAGTTTTTAAAAAGAATTTTTTACACACTTTCGAAACACACACCCAGGTTTACCCATTATAACTTTAAACAGGATTTATTTCGTGCACGCGAAATTTATTGTAGAGCACGTGCGAATCCCTGCAGTGCACATTATATTCATGGGACTTGTCACCCAGAGCAGCCGTGGCAGGGAAGTGCTTTCATGGTACCCCGTGGCACGGAAAGCGCCCGCTAACCCCTCTGGGACTTTAGAAACACTTTAGATGTGGTTTAACCACACATACAAGCCCTGACCCGGCTCATGCGCCCCGGTTCTCAAAAACTCTATTTCATTCACTCGCACGCGCAGAATAATTAAACCACTGCCAATATGAACTTTACTGCCAGTTAGTGTGATATCGGATTGCGCATACTGTCCTCCTCAATCAATAGGCCTACAAACACCCAGCTGATATATTTTTAAAGACTGATTATATTTTAAAAATTTTTTTTTTTTTTTTAAAAATCCAGTGTATTTGAAAATTTGTTCTGTTCACCTGTGCTCATTTATCTGCAGTAGCCTACCTGTTCAGGGTTAATATAATGTCCTGACCTGCACACTACGCGTTCTGACCTTCTGATTTTCTGAAATCGATATTCACAATATAGGCCTATTTATTTATTTTTATTTTTAATTGTGACGAAAGATGCATAAAAGATAAATTTGCCTTCTGTATTCGTCTCTAATGTAGCTAAACATTTCTGTATCAGAGTTAAAATAGTCTCTGCTAATGTCCTTTTTTTCACTAAATAGTTTAAGCATCTTATATGATTGCCTTTTGACTTATCCCAAATATATATGATAACTATTTGGCCAACTATTGAGTTTAACCTGTTGTAGCTATAGCTACAAAAACGTTACGCAATATCAGTCCCAAACATAAAGACATTTTCCCCCCTTTTCTACATCCCCAAGACAAACACTGAAAAAACTAATAGAAAAAATCAACCGGCCACATTAATTAAAGATTAAATAATATTTTGTTCGAGACGCTTTTATTATGAATGTTTTTAATATAATTATGTATATAAATGTAGCCTAATTATAATATCATCAGTCAGATTATTCTTAAACGAACCACAATAAATTACATCAACCCACTGCTTGCAAAACAGCTGAATTTGTAAAATATTTGTAAAATAATAATCCGGAAACAAAACAGTTGCTTGAATTTAGGCATTACCATGTAAAACAGATAAAAGGATTTAAAGTGGCGTCAATTTGAACTGAACTGCCGCGAGATGGCACTCTCACAGCCTTTAATAACTGCTGGATGAAGTAAATATATGTTAAATACACAAGCCTGACCACATGAGTTACCATAAAACGGCCATCAAACCGGACCAGATGTTTTTGTAATCATACAAAAATACCCCTTATACCCACTGCATCCTCCAGAACCAACATGGAACTGTAATAAAAAAGGAAAAGATAATTCATTTTGAGAAGTTCGAAAAGACCTTTATTTTATGTCGGGTATAGTTTCTATGGGTCAGCGTTGTGTGTCTTTTGGACAAGTATGTTTTCATCACTCCTACCACAAGTTGTTTTAGTATCTAACTTTATATGCAATTTCTCTATGTTTTTGTTTTTCTTTTAATTGGCAGAGCGAGTTGACTCTTAATTGGCAGAGTTAGCGTTTCGACTGACTAGCTATTGTTTTTTAGTTTAGGCCTACAAAATTATTAGTAAACTAAAGGTTTTTATTATAATATTATTACTACTACTGCTACTCCAGTTGTTGTAAATAATAATAATAATAATAATAATGCAGTGAAGATATTATTACATTAATAAGTTTATTTTAAACAAATAATAAATTAATTACAACAACACTAGCTATGCAATATGCACAATAGGCACTTTAATTGTTTCATGCAATGTGTTTTGTATAATCTCAACAATTAGGTGTCACACTTGATAGCCTTTCTATTTAATACTATTCAGCTATTAAGAGTAATAGCACTCGGCTTTATAGGCTCCCTTTGTAAAAACAAACGTGGGAAAGCAAACAGAAAGAAAAAGACAGACACTCTCTCTGAAAGGAGTAACAACAAATGAAACAAACACTGCACAGCTGTGTGTTTTTTTTTTTTTTTAACAATCAAACAAATAAATAAATAAATAAAAATGTTGATTCCGCGTGTAATAATTTTATTTTAATCCTGTTTCTATTGAGTTGTGCTGAGATATGGATACTTTTGGTTGTGTATTTTCAAGCAGCATTAACATTTTAATGAACGTTTTAATGCTTTAATTTAATGCTTTAATTATTGTCATGTTTTGGTCCCTTTGTTTTAACTGAGGCCTGATTGCACGTTGGACGCTTATCATTTGGAAGCGCACTGTGTCAGTTCACCCTTGCTTTTTTATGTGCAAAATCATGACAGTTCAGAAACGACCAATAGGCTATTTCAGTAGCCACAAATATGCTACTGATTAACATTTTAAAAATAATAGGGAGACTGCTGCCCGACCAGATAGCAAATGCTAATATTAATTATGAATATGACAGTGCTGGCCTCTCGGAATAGGGCTGATGCGCATGTGCCCTGCTTTTTCGCAAGCTAGAATGCTCTTTCGTGATCCGCGTGACTGATGCGAGTTAACAGCTGACTTTTTTCCATTACCAATGGCTCGCGGATGATCTAGTGCACTCCCGTGTCACGCAAACTGCGATGCGTACTGAGGCAGATAACCGAGTGGATGTTTTGAAGCATTTCTGAAATCACCAACAATTCCACTATGTCCGCATTAAACGTCATGCACCCGAACAGACACTATACAGTAAAAACATTTATTATGGGTTTCATCCTATTAGGAGAAATATAACAATAGCAGGGAGGTTCCTACCATAAACGTGCTTAATTCGCTGAGCCTCTTACATCTTCGAGTCAATAGGCTTTTAAAGAAGACAGCGGCATTTCACCCAAGAGAGAAAAATTGCCACCAAACCAGTAGAATAAGCAGCGGTGACCGCTTAAAGATACAGATGAACCTCGCAGTTCTTTCGATTATTTTTCAAAGACTGATATTTTTATCTGTTCAATAGCAGCGGTGACGCTTTGTCGTCATGTGATCAGCGAGCTGGTATAAAGCGCATGGAAAGGTCCGCCCTCTTTGGAATCCTGGTCTGGCCTTTAGGAGGGTCTCCCCAGACAGAATAAACGCGTGGATGTTGGGATTTGGGCGACCTCTTGATTCCGTGCCGACAGTAATCCATTAAAAGCCTATGGCACTGGTGACACACTGGCACGTCCTCTCCGCCTCTCCCGCATCTGCTCGGCGCGTCTTATGAGTTCTCTCGAATCGAGAGCGCAGGTAGCACGCAGGCTCAGCACACCGTAGCCCATCGGGGACCCGAGAGAGCCATGACTTTGAGCTCCGAGATGTCGGATGCGTCTGTGCTCTCGGAAGAGACCGACATCGACGTGGTCGGAGAGGGAGATGATGGTGACGGCCAGACGCGCTCCTACGTGGACGAGGTGGCTCAGATGCACGACGAGATCCTGCTCGGCGGTTCGCCGTCTTGTGGGGATGCCTCCGCCGCACGGGACCCCTTCAAGCCAGCAAGTAAAAACACCCTGGTGAAGCCCCCATACTCCTACATCGCACTCATCACCATGGCAATCCTCCAGAGTCCCAAGAAGCGCCTGACGCTCAGCGAGATCTGCGACTTCATCAGTAACAGATTTCCGTACTACCGGGAAAAGTTTCCAGCTTGGCAGAACTCTATCCGGCACAACCTGTCCTTAAACGACTGCTTCGTCAAGATACCGCGGGAGCCCGGGAACCCCGGTAAAGGCAACTACTGGACACTAGACCCAGAGTCCGCCGACATGTTTGATAACGGGAGCTTTCTACGCCGCCGGAAACGCTTTAAGCGCCAGCAGGCGCCTGAACTTCTCCGCGATCACGGAGGCTTTCTCCCCGCGGCCGCTGCGTACGGCTACGGACCTTACGGTTGTGGATACGGTCTTCAGCTTCAGTCTTACCATGCGCATTCTGCGCTCCTCGCCTTCCAGCAGCAGCAGCAGCAGCCGCCGCCCTCGTCCCGGCATCCTCACACCGGAACTCTCATCCCCGCGCCTTCCCTCATGCCAAACACTACGGAGCTCACCCGTTCCCGTTTCTATCCTCCTCTAAGCCCCGGGCTTTCTTCCCCCATACAGAGTTCTAAGTCCCCGGTTCACCGTTCACCCTTCTCCATAGACAGCATTATAGGGAGCTCTTTAAGCCCTACGCACTCGCATTGTGCCTCACGGACTTCCCCGGTGGTCCCGGTGCTTCCGCCGACCCTCGCGTCTCAGCACTCCCCAACCCCACTACCGGGAGTCTTGCACGGACCGACGTCTTTACACGAAACCTACGCAAACCGGATTGTCAGTGGCACTAGCGGCTGTTAATTTTTTTAACTAAACGTCACATTTTAAAGCGATACACTCCTGTGTTTAAGGTAGGATTATTTTTGTATTGTTTTGTTTCACGCAGCTGAATGGTGGACATTAATACGTTCGTGCCTATATTCAAGCTGTGAAATATGAAATATATATTTATGTTAACATTTTAGTTCAATCTAATTTCCGCCCCCACGAACTTTTCGTTGTCGGTGTGATTGTGGTAATCACTGCATAGGGCGTCTCAGGACAACATTTTTAACAGGCTATAAAATAAATTGTCAAATGTCTACAATGATATATTTTGTGTGAAAACACAGATGTTTTCTAGTTTGGCAAACTGATTTTATTATTTGTACTTTGTAATGAAAATTCACAAGAGTGAAAATCGAACATTTTTTTATACAACGTGTACTTCTCAGTAGCCTAATAAACAATGTACATTCTTTGATATTGTATACTCGGAGTGTGATATTTTTTACACGGTCTGTTTTTCATTAATAATAAATATTGTTTTGCAAAATAAGATGGAGTGGAAATTACCTCATTGATAGTCTCAATAGCTTTAAATGCTAATAGGCAGAGCTGTGTAGTAACTTGTAACTTGGACTCTGTAATCAGATTTTAAAAATTAAGTACTTGTTATTAGATTTAATTCATTTTTACAGTTACTTTTTATTGATTATATATTATTTACATAATAGCAATAAATTATATTTATAAAATAGCCTACTGCTATACACTCAGAAAGTCTTCCAGTGTTGTGGAAATTTACACAAAGAACAGTCATTAGTCAAGACTGGCTGCACAGCATTTGACCTCTGGATTTACAAAAATCATTTCAGGTTTAAGAAGTGTTTCAACATTGCATCAACTAGCCTACTGATGAATAAATTGAATTATCCCTTAGTGATTTATTTAGCCATGTATTACTATGTCTTTGGAGGGCTTTTGTCTTTCAAACACATGAACAAATTCACGTTATTAATCTTAACCTTTCACCTAAATAAATATTTTAATAACCAAGTATCATATTTGCATGTTCACGGTTCTCTGACGTTGGTTAATGGTCACATGATACGCAGGTAAACAAAAAATATAGATTTTTTAGTAATTGTTTTATTTTGATTGATACCACTTTATTTTAGTTTTATATTTTTATGATTTAATTAATTATTAGTTTTCCATTAAACTCGCGAACCCCCTGCAGTTCCTTTAGGAACCCCAGTTTGAGAAACCTTGATGTAATGTAATCTTTAATGCACTCCATGTTGTTAATTACAACGAATGGAACATATTTTCTTACTCTTTGTATTTTTATATCAAAATAATACAAGATTAACCAATTTAAAGTTAAAGTTAAAGAGTTAGGTCAAAAAATAGGCCTAATCAAAACGTAGTCTGATTATACTTAAAATACTATTTTTGCCATGCAATTTGGAATCGGTAACGGATTACAATTTGGAATCTACCCAGCTCTGCAAATAGGACAATCTTACTCTTATACCCTGCCTCTAAAATCAGGTGTTCACTTTGTCTTGATCCTCTTGCATCCTGAAAATAAAAACAAGCACAGGATTAAAATGCATAAATCTAGCCACTTCTAACCACCAATCAAACTAACAACTTAGGCCTACATTCAGGAGCCATTTAAGGCATATATTAAAGAAAACAACAATCAATGTCAATGACGACAAAAATAACAGCACAATAAAAATGTTAATATATATATATACTTAAATATATTATACATTGCCTATATATATTTACTAATAAAGAAGAGGTTGGGCAGTTCTGTTCGCGGGTCAATGATTGCAGTTTCTGCTGTTGCAGCATTTGACAGCGTCATGCATTGCTTGAGGAAAAATCGACTGTGTGAGACACGCACGCACGCGAGTACACACACACACACACACACACACACACACAGAGGGAGATAGTGAAGAACCAGTTGAACTCTAATGTATAGGTTATCATGGGGGCTGTTTTGACATGACAAGCAGCATCGAGAGTATTTTGTCTCAGCTATATGACGAGATAAACTTTGTCAGTAAAAGACTTCTACTCTCTAGGATTATTGTCCCAGAATGCATTTGGAAACGATAGTAGCCCATACGCCTATGGCTATCCAGTTCAACTGAGGCCTCCGAGAGAATGACTGTGGTCACCTCTTTCAGAAGAAAAACTGACAGGTTTCTTCGCTCCGACACTCTTACGTATTTCTCAATGAAATTGCAAAGTTGAAACAATACATTTGGCCGGTGCTTTGAAGGTCTAGAGAGAGATAAAACGATGGAACGCAATTTATTTCCTAAGTCATTTTTAATTAATATTTTCAGGAAGAATAAAAAGTAGGCCTACCTAAAATAAAAAGAAAAGCCTTATAACGTGGTTATAAAATATTGTGGATTATATTCCGTCATTCAGCCTATACACTCTAAGTGCAATATTCGTGTTTAATAAATTAACTGTAGGCCTATTTCGCTTGATCAGTGTGATACTTCGGGTATTTCTAAGTGGATAATGTGACTTTTTCTTATCCCGTAGGCCTAATCACAACATAACTGTTAGCCTATATTCACTCCTCACTAACAGACATCAGAAACGGCGATGTCGGTTCCCCATCATGGCCTGCATATCTCTATATGTTGTTTCCCACATTTATCTCCGTAATTGCTACTCAGCGACAGCACGGTGTCACTGGGGTGAGAAACTCGGTGTTTCCCTGCCCTAAGGTCGGTGATAATCGGCGTGATCTGATCCAGCTGGCCCTGTCCATGGGAGTACACTGCTCTAACACTTTTTCTTTTTGTCATCTGCTGTCATTTGTAAGGGACAGGATTCAATTTACAGAGTGGGCTAGAGATAGCAAAAGGAAATCGGTCAGTTTCACAGAGAACGTGCATGTGTTCACAGAGAACGTCTCGAGGCCAGTTTGCTATTCTTTACCAAATGCCATCATAATTAACTGCTGTTGGGATTCTTATACGGGATAATGGCCTGTAATTATAGATAAACTTCTTCAAAGGGACGACAATTAAGACCACAATAGAAAATGTTTGAGACTAACCCAAATGAAAAATATTTTTAGGCAATCAAAGTGCACCACGGATGCGGTTTAAAACGAGCCGTGGGTCATCTTGATGAAAAATAAAACCAAATGTCTTATTTCTAAAGTTGTATTTGCCTGATTTTTGTGACCCTAATGGAAATCTGGAGTAGCCTATCTGGATCACGCAGAGGAAATGCACAGTAGAGACATAGTTCAGTAGGCCAATAGAGCAGGAAACGCTCGCACGCTTACGTGCACACAAAGAGTGTAGTGCCACTATGATGTAACTATTGGCTGGACATAAACGTGATGGGGTGAATACTCTTTTTTTCCTCCAAACACCCCTTTTTATGCATTTATTTCTTTCTTTATCTATCCATTTAGACAACTTGTGAGAATTCATAGATGAAATACTTGAAAAAGCATATTCTCCTAAAACAATTGCCTTATGCAA
>SCHK01003333.1:0-12181 GCA_004124795.1 Poropuntius huangchuchieni
CAAAATATATACTGTATGCATGTGTATTTATATATACATAAACATACACAGAACACACATATATTATGCAAACAAAAACTTTTATTTTGTATATGATTAATCGCGATTAATCGTTTGACAGCACTAATATATATATATATATATATATATATACATTGTCAATCACAGAAATAATGGATTTTAAAATGCTAATCAAAAGTATGATATTTAGTATTTCAGTTTTACTGTATTTCTGATAAATGTTTGATTCAAAAAAACAATTTATTGACCCTATACTTTTGAATGATGGTGTGTATGTACATATACATACATTATAGTAATATTACTATAATACATTATAATAATAATAGTAGTAGTAGTAGTTAAAAAATCTTTTAATTATTTATTATTTTTAAATATTTAATTTAAGTGTGTACACATTGCTAATGCACAGAATAACATTTTAATTAAGTGAATTAATTAAATGACATGCCAATTAATTAAATTAAATCACATCATTTTTGTATGGTTACTCGCAGTAAATGAATGTAAAAACCAAGAACAGCTGTACTGTGGTGTATTTGTATGCATACCTCAATGTGTACGTTGGGATCAGCGTTGGGGTTCATGTTGTTAGGTTACTGCCTGCCTGTTGTTTACCAAACACTTTTCAGCCAAAGCAACCCACATTACACTAATTGCAGTAGCGGTCCCCCCTGGAGCCAGCGCCTCTCGCTCAAGGGCACAGCGTTGAGAAGGTTCTCTCAGTGCCTCTTCAGTTAACAGGTCACCCGCACCTGGAATTGAACCTATTTAAACATAACAGATAACAGACGGTAACAGAGCAACATCTCATTTAGGTGGAAGCGTTCTCCCAGTCGCCATTTCTCACGTCTGCGCCAGTCAATTCGCCGAATGTTTCCTGTCACCGTTTGTGCCAGTGGAGCTGCAGTGATTAGTACATGTGGCGTACACTGGCTCGTGCTGGGCTGAGGCGCGGCAGCACAAAGAGAGAGGAGGGCAAATCTGACTCATTAAGATGCAGAAGGAAACAGGAAAGCAACTGAAGGAAGAAAAGGGAAAATAGTGTAATTGATATGTAAATGAATCTCCAAATGTCAAATCATGAAGTCACACAAAAAGAGGGAAATAGCATGTATAATGAAATAATGTGGACATGCTAAATAGACGCGGTTTTCACTGTGGAAATTTCGATCTGTTCTATTCTGTCATGTTCTATTATATTTTATTCCATTTAATTCTGTTCAGACACATTGGTATTTTCTAATTTCTGTTCAATTTTATTTGGATATATTCTGATCTGCCATGTTCTATTCAATATTATTTTATTGTCATCATATCACATTCTATTCTGTTTGGTTCTGATGTGTTATTTAATATTCCACCGTATTTGGTTTTGTTATATTTTATTATTGTTCTGTTTTATTCGATTTTATTCCCTTTTGTCATTCAATGTTTTGTTGTGTAAAAATTCATTTTTATTACATCTCTGTTATCATTCTATTCTGTTCAGTATTGTCTAGTCTATGTTTTAGCAATGTTCTGTTTTATTTCATCTGTCATTTTCTATTCTATTCTTGTGGTTTCTGTTTTGTTTATTACATTTTATTCTCTATTATCATGCTACTCTGTTCAGTATTCTGATCTGCCATTTTCTATTCTATTCTATTCTATTGTTTTATTACATTATTCTCTATTATCATATTATCATTTTCTATGCTACTCTGTTTTATTCCATATTCCATTATAATTATTTTATTCTTTTGTCATTCTACTCTGTTGTCATATTTTTTGTACTGATCTGTCATTTTATATTCTATTCAGTTTTGTTATGTTTTATCAATGTTAGATTTTATTCCATTTTATTCTTTGTTGTCTCTTAGCTGTTCTGATATCCTTTTTATTTTCTTCTGAGTTTTTATGTTCTGGTCCGATTTCCTCTATTCTGTTCGATTCTACGTATTTCTGTTCTATTATTAAATTAAATCATGCAACAAAATAGACAGATCCGCCACAATCTGATGGCTTCCGTTTTCCTCAACAGGGCTTTGTGGTAAATTTAGAAGCAGCAGCTGGTTTTAACAGTAAATTCTGCCTGCCGCTCACGGCATAATCTGGCTGTGTGTGTGTTTTCATCTGGCCTATAATCCCAGACCTCTCACTTACATCCGCCCTAATCTAATCAGATTGGATTTCGCCTGCTTATGAAAACACGGCTCAGTCTGCGCGGCTCAGTACCTCTTAACATAACAGCAAAAGAACGCGCGTGTTTGTGTGTGGGAGCGAGAGAAAGAAAAAAGAGAGAGAGGAGAAAGAAAAGACTTGTCAGGGCTGTTTTTTGAAAGAGCACAGCACAATGCTCACAAACATGGGCGTTTTCCAGAGTGGCAGCATGTGTATGTGTTGGCCGGCAGTGTTTCTAGTACTGGTTTCAGCATCAGCTAAGAATCCATCAGAGACAGAATGACTCACTCTGTGTGTATTTGCCGATCATCACAGCTTCCTGCCACGCGGCACTTCTCTCAGTGACAAAACACACTTCCAGGGAGGCAGCGGTACACACACACACATAAACACACAGTTAAAAAAACTGCACTTATCGGCCAAACACACCTCAGGATTTTGTTCCCGTCCTAGGCCTATAACAAAATGACTCTGGAGCTGTTTCTTTTTACCCTCACACCCCTTTTTTCCTGCACAATCCTGAAAAAGACACAATGCAGAAAATAAAATGGCTGCAGTTCAAGTTATCAGTTTGAATCATTCTAACAAACCATTTATTCAATCCATCACAGCAGTTACTGAATTAACATCTGACTCACTGAACTGCAAGTCATCAGAGCTGTCATTCATCTCTGACTCGAAATAAACCAACATATTATAGGAACCACATTAGGAAATGAGAATTGTGAGACTTACTTACATTTGACGTTTCACAACATTTTATATTGATATAAAAATATAATGCGTTATTTATAATAGTAATTTAATATTCATTTTATTATACATTAAATATGATGATCATTATTATTATTATTAAAGACTGGTGTTAAATTTAGTATCTTGGTATTATGTTTTGAAATCTGAAACACTGAAGTGAGCATACAGTGGTTTGGCCTGAGGGCACAATTTAGTGTAACACAAATTTTCATGCTGTCTGTTGGGGAGTTGTCAAAACCTTGCAGGAATGATGTTGCTGAGCATACTTCTAAACATGTTCAATTTTTTTTTTTTCTGGCAACATACACACTCCAACAAACTCAGACTTTCAAGTAATGAAGCAAGAGTCATCTTCCATGACTTAGCGTGCCTACATACACAAACAAAACACATGCTGCTGTGCACTGTGAGGTTCACACGCACATCTCACGCATGATTGATTTTTTTGCTTGCGCACACACAAACATGAATGGAATCGACACGACCAAAGATGTTCCTGTTTCACACACCGTCTAAACCAAGTGCAAAATGACAAGCAATTTGTCTGTCCACAATGAAAGCAAAATGGTATGTGAAGAAGAATTGTGGACCAATTTCGCACTAGTATTACCAGTGGTGCCAGAATGAATTTTGAATGAGTGGGGGGTTTCAAGTTTAAGATGGCTATAGCTTATGAATATTAATTATCGAATAGTGATGATTCCGCACTGATTTGAAATTGAGGTACAACATCCAGCAAGTTTTACAGTTGCATCTCTAGAGAAATATCTCATATTTAACATCAAGATACTAGAAATACAGATCAAGATACTAAAAAAAATTCATTTGGAAATTTAAAACTGCCAATAGTGCATCTCTACATGAAGTCTCTCTACATGAATGGATAAATGTCGCTCTCTTGAAATCTCCATAATTTGATGTTTGTTCTTTTTGCTCAGTTCATGAGTCACATTTTTTGCGCTAAATTTCATCCTTAAAGGGATAGTTCACCCAAAAATTTACTCACCCTCATGTAGTTCCAAACCTGTATGAATTTCTTTGTTCTGCCGAACACAAAGGAAGATACGTTTTACCTTTGACTTCCATAGTATTTTTTTTTTCCTACTATGGAAGTCAATGGCAACACAAAACAGCCTGGTTCCAAACATTTTTCAAAATATCTTCCTTTGTGTTTGGCAGAACAAAGAAATTCATACAGCTTTGGAACTACATGAGGGTGAGTAAATGATGACAGAATTTTCATTTTTGAGTGAACTATGCCTTTAAACCGATCAGAATACACCAACTCAGTTGTAAATTTGCTGTAGTAGGTTTGATGTATGAAGATTTAGTACTGCATGTTCTCTGATTTTTCCACCTACTTATTACTGTCAATGTTCCTCCGGTAATTTACCAAGTCTGCCTTCTTTGTTCCTTTTTTTACCTCTATGAAACAAACTATAGCAATTTGACATCATAAATGGTGTGCTTTTAATGCATATTTTTATATCAGCTGACTATGTTTGGTTGAGTGGGCTAAACGTCCTTGGGCCCTAAGCAATGCTACAGAAATAGAAACCAAGTGACCGTGTTTTCTTGTGGTCGTAGCTGGTAAGGAAAAAGATGCGATTGACACGGAAAAGCTTTGATTGCTTATCGCTTCATCATGCGGTGCCTGGTCAGGACACGTTGTCGCTCCAATCCGTGTCCTTTGTTAATCATCTAGATCTTTTTATCTCCATATTTTCTCTCTCTTCGTCCATCCGTCCATCTCAGCGTGGGTCAGAGAAGCCAATGTCTTTATCTCTTTCGTGTGATCTCTCTTTTACACCTCTCACGCTCTCGGCCCTCCCTGCTAGGTCTCCTTTCTCTTGCACTCCATGAAACCTCTTATTCAGACCAGCACCAGCCCTCTCAAAAGATGCTCTCCTGCTGTAATACGACAAGAAAGAGATGAAATCCTCTGTCTTATAACTCCTAATAAGTGTGTTCCAAGGTCATCCTTCTCATAAAGCCTCCATCGTAACCCCACCCCCCATCAAGCCAGGATGAAGACAGACCATCTAATAGCAACAGACAGCTGCGTCTAAGAGTGGATGAGCGAGAGAAAGGGGAAAAAGAAGGAGAGGGTAATTATCCGAAGTGCAGTTCTTTGCTCTTTTCAGCCGAGCAAGAAAAACGGCGTTTATGAGGGCCCTCCTGCTGAAATAAGCTGATGATGTATATGTTTACAAGAGGCTGTTTAGCCGAGAAAAAGGAAGTGAGGAAAAACGTCTGTGACGGTTTACGATGAGTTTATATTCTTTCGCGAAACGACAGTGTTAAGTTCAGGAACACGCCATCGCTCGAGCACATCAGCTAATGCAGGAAGTCCGTGAAAACAGATCAACAAAGCTGCGTCTCACCGGCTGAAAAATAAAAATGAGTGAGAGTGAGAGTGAGAGTTTCACTCCAGTCACAACTTCCACATGCTCATCATTTTGTTACACACACACTTCTTCATGACACTTCTCCGTTTCTCAGCAAAACTCCGGCTTTGCCTTCCTGTCGAGGTGTGATGGGAGAAATCCCACTGAGGGCGAGAAGAGCGTAGCCTTGTGCTGTGAGATACGTGTATACACACACACACACACACACACACACACACACACACTGCTCACAGCAGACAGGGTGTTGATAGATCTGACATCTGGAGCTGCTTGACAGGGCAAGAAAAAAGCAAAAAGAAAAGAGGAGAGGAAAAGAAAAGAAGGGAAGGGAGGAAAGGGAAGAGTCTGCCAGGGTTCCATGCCTTTTGCCTTCTCCATTTAAGTGGATTTGAGGAGATTACGGCGGAGTGTTTAGCATGTTTAGCTCAGCATTTGTAGCAGTGTAACAGCCTGTGATGGCTCTGCTGCCCAAATGTCAGAACTAATGAAAATATGAGATGGAAAGGCTGCTTCAACCATTAATGGGAACAGATTAAATTGACGTGAGCATTAAAAGGGCAGGGAGATAGAAACATCTCCCCATCTTGAATTAAAACCGAATTGCTGTAGCGGGAGAGAGCGAGACAGACAAAAACGTAGAATCAACAAGGAAATTCAGAAATAGGTTTGTCAATTCAAATCCCTATGACTTTTTGTGGAAGACAAAAGAAGACATTTTGAGAAAAGTACTGGTCATTCTTTTTAGTACATATTTACGTACGATAAATTGGGATTGGAGCTTTGCAAGGACAGTAAAGCACCATAAAAGTATACATACAGTATGGCTTGTATTTATTTTGATTAATATAAGGCAATTTTATTTTATTTTTAAATCACATTATTAACATTTAATTAATAAAGAAACATTACTATTGGAATAATACTAGAATACTGTAAGATTATATATATATATTATTATTTTATAGAACAACAAATTACAATAATAATATTTATGCCTTTATTTGCTTTTAAATGTTAAATTATAAAGCTTTCATTTTGGTGGAAAAACTTGGCTTGAAAACAAATTAATAAAATACTCATTACAAATTTGGGAAGGTATCCAAATATTTAAAATGCATGCATTTTTTTCTCATTGGATTTACACGATTCGTGTGGCTCATACTTCAGGCTGCAAAATCTGGAAATGTGTATGAATTCGGAAGAATCACATACTTGAAATTCCAAGTCTTCTTAAGACACACATCAAATTTGTGTTATTAATAAATCGGAATTAAAGTCATTATTTGCTGAAACTCTTTTAAGAAACTTTCTTTTAAGTAGGATCTTTTAACTGAATCAGTTGGTTAACAAAAACCAAAAAGATCAGGTTCCCAAGTCCAACACTCTAATTCAGTTAAGAATATTGGTGAATAATGACTAAAATTGTGGTCTGTTCATCACATAAAACTATTTTATGGAATATTTGTAATAAAAGTAGTCATGTGAAATGAAAATAGTATTTGTCATATGGACTATGATATTCTGTGGAACTGAAAAGTCTCATGAGTTGGGAAAGACATAAGGGTGAGTTATTCGTTTCCATTTTTGAGTGAACTATCCTTTTGAAAATAATTCTCATTCTCAGCCACAGCACTGAAGTTTCCCACACGGATTACTTTAAAAAAATACCTAATTATCTCTGTACAACCGTGTAAAGTTCAGTGACATTATGGTATTAAATTTGCCAACGACTCTGAGATTTGATTGAGAAGGGTTGCAATGGGTGAAAATTGCATCATGTAAGAAAAGAAAGAGACTGGTATGTGAAGTTGAAAACAAGTACAGTGTGTTTTCAGCGAGTGTGACAGACACTGTCCAAGGTGCTGCAGAGCTTGACAAGTGGAGAGAGGTGAGAACGTGCTGTGTGAGTGCTAGATGGAGGGAGTATGGTGGAATGAGCGCTGTCCAAGGTGCTAGTAAGCGCAGCGCTGATATTAGAGTGTGTGGGGAATGCGAGGGTGAGAGAGCTATAGATGGCTTGGCTCTCACTCTAGGCACAAACAGAAGGTTCCAAAGTGTTATTCAGCACAGATGACAGCCAGCCTTCTCTCTCACACTCACACACAAGCGCTTCCATCGTGTGTGTTTTCTCAAAACAAATTAGCCTTTATCATTTACTGCTGTGGGTTTTAAGTGAGGTTCACGAACCATATTCTAAAAACAAGCCAATCTGTACAACTGTAGAGAAGAAACTAAAACTGTCCAATTTGTACCATTGACACTTTCAGTAATTTCTTTCTAGACCTGAACTAGGAAAGCATTTCATAGAAAACTAGGTAAAAATAAATTTAATAAAAAATAAAGTTTTTTATATTACTTTATATTCTAATAATTATTTTTACATTTCAAGCTAAAATGTAATTTCAATAAAAAAACAATTGTATATAGTAAATATAGAATGTGTGTGTGTGTGTGTGTGTGCATACACACAAAACAACACATTCGCAAATAGAGTATTGTTCACTTTTTTTTGATATGTAACAATTTATAAACATATATACATTTAAATGTTGACATTAATCTAGAATAAAAAAAAGTTTTAAAGATCTGAACTGGGAAAGCAGAGAAATAGAAAAAATATTTGGTAATACTTACAATAATTACAACACAATACAATACAATACGGTTCTATACATTAACAATCGGTAATGCTGTAAAAAAAAAAAAAAAAAAACATGATACCAACTGCATTTAATCAGTTAATGTTTTACATCCTTTACATTATTTTGTACAAACTTAAAATATAAAAAAATATATATTGTTTCTAACAATATACTCTTATACACACGCATTCTACATAAACAAAATATTATTAAACGGTAACATAAAACAATGTATATAAAGTACATTATATATTATGTGACAAGAAACATTTAAATGAAATAAAATACAATTTGAAAACGTTAACCTAGAATAATACAGACCGTAAGAAAAATGACATTGCCGCATGTCAAGATTTAATATATACAAAAAAATCAGTTTTTCTTTATGACTTTTGGAGATTTCTGAGCATAGACTGCAATTATGCCTGTAGTTCAAAAGGTTCATGAACTTCAACCACTGTACTTTGGATATCCAATTTCTTGAGTATATTGTTTCTCCTCGGAAACTGGGTTAGAGGTGGTGCACGTTAATATAGAATTTACATTTTCATCCCTCCTTTGAGACAATTTGCAAAGCTCTTTAGATGTCATGTGTATATCCCTTATCTGTGAATGAGCAAGGATCACAGAGAATCCCTCGCAGCAAGTTGTTCCTTTTCAAAATATTATAATAAGTAAAAGGGATTCTTCTTTGTTCTTAAGTGGAGGATTTGGGGGCATTATCTTTCTGAAGTCTCTAGCTGCTCCAGGTCAATGCAAGAATACAGACCACCAGCACAGTGTGAGACAGAACAGGTGCGCAGACGACCTCTGGCATCTGAATGCTGCACATTGAAAATGCAAGAAGTTGGTTATAAATCCCCTGAACAGAAGCCAAGTTGAAATGAAATGTTTAACAAGCACATGTGGATGTGGAGTTCAAGAGATCAGATTCCTACACCACATAAACCACTGTAGTTTGATAATTGCAACAAATGCTCAATGTGTTTGTGTGTTTTTTTGTCTTACAGGTTTCGTATGCACGGCCCAGTTCGGCTTCTATCCGTGACGCTAATCTGTACGTGAGTGGGCTGCCCAAGACCATGACCCAGAAGGAGCTGGAACAGCTCTTCTCTCAGTACGGACGGATAATCACCTCCCGCATTCTCGTCGACCAGGTCACAGGTATCAGTGGGACCGCTTTTCTCTCACCCTGTAGCATGCAAACAAACAAACAAATTCTCCCACTTAACATAAAATGATCACGTAGATTCACAATCTATTATAAGATTTCACTTTATTGCAGCTTCCTAAAAATGTATAGGACAGTTAAAGCCAAAACATAAGGAACTCTGCAGCTCTTTGAATGATTTTTGGTGAAAGCCAGGCTAAAATGGCATTTTCTAGTTTGGTTTTGCAAAACCCAGACTTGTGAGATTTTATCATTGACATGAAATGTATAAAGATAATTTTTTTGTTTTTGTCTGACTGAAATTAAACTTAAAGTGAAGGGAATTGAATGGTGCAATACATCAATATGGTCTCTAGATGTAAATGTACAACATAGCAACACTTCACATTTTAAAAATACAACTTCCAACAGATCTCCATTACTTTTTAATTAAAACTGCAAAAAAATATTAAAAACATTGCTCCCAACCACTAGAATATGAAAATAACTTTTACTGTACCATCTGATCAAACTGCAAAAAAGTGTTCTTCAGTATTTCTGCCTTGCTTTCCTGTGCAAATGACTAAATTCTTAAATTAAGATACTTGCAAAATTACATAAAATATCTTGTTTAATGAGAAATGTATGAGTTTATGATTAATTCAAAGGGAAAACAAGTTTTCACAGCCTATTGACAAATGTTTTTTTGTTTGTATTTGACAGTAAACATAAATCCCAATCTTAAAAATCATCGAAGATTAGAACCAAGCACATGATGTGGAAAGACTGATGAGTTTATTTTAAAGCATCCAGTCATCTCCTTGGCCTATCCTTCCTCCAACATCATGAATAAATCAACCAGGATATAAATGGTCATGGAGCTGAATTTCTTACACATTCAATATTTTTACAACTGCATAATTCATAACGGCACTCACCATGCAAACAATATCGCATAAGCCACAGGAAAATGTACTCCACGTTCTAGTGGTGCCAAACACTTTCTGAAGAACTGCTGAGGAACGCTGCATGGTCACATGCACACATACACACAGAGGCCTTCCTCCCTTGACACGGATCCTTCCTCTGGCCCTGCAAAGGCTCACCGGGAGAAAAAGATCCGCAAGAGAGAGCCTAATGATTAATTAAACCTGAGTTGCTGATCGGAGGGCTGTAAAGATACACGGAGCAAATATTACAACTCTACTGTGAAACCCTGAAAGCCAAACAAGGATTCTGTGTCTCTAAAATAAAAGATAAAGTCAAAGAGGGATTAGACATGTTACTCAAGACCAGTTAATAGTTTAGTTAAATCTCACATAAATGTTGACAGGATTTAATAATTGCAAAATCACTGCAAGCCATTTGTGGTACATACAACAACACTTGCCCCATATCTGAATACTGATGTCATTAGCAAAACAGAAAATTTTGTACAGGTGCATTTATGGCAAAAGAATGATTCTTATAAGGCGATTCTTTCAACTGAATCAAAATGAATCACAGCATCTACTCTTAAACTAAGTCACTGATACTGAATTTCTAAATTTCCGATGCCAGAAACACATTAGTATGGAATACCATGCACAATTAGGAAAAATTATTATTTTTTAGGGTTTTTTTTTGCCAAAAATACTGCAAGAATCATTAAAGGAATCAAGAAACTATAATCAGAAACTCAACCAAAATCAATTTCCATCCCTACTCAATAATGTGTAAATCAGTTTGCTAGCCCTCACAAAGCTAGCATGATGTCAATCAAGATTGTTCATTTTCAAAAATCAAGTCAACATCTGTTACATGCTTCTAATTCTGTGTCATATTCCTCTATACGCCACTTTCAAGAAAAACACAGCATCCTGAAATAACACCGAAAGTCATTAATAAAGACAAACACATATGGCATGATAAACTAACAGTGGCTTTGCCTTTCTGAAGTAATAATACATCATACATCCTTGTCACAAGTTTCTTGGTAACAATTAGGGAAGCATTTTCTCTGTTCGCCCTCACAGAAAGGATAATGTATTGCGATGGAAGTCCTCTTCCTACATGTTTTGTTTATATAACTCGTTCCCTAGGGTGTGTCTGTTTGTTTTGAGTTTATTGGGAAATGTGACTAAATTGCAGGGATTTGAAAAGCTTTCAAGCATTCGACTGAATCCACAGCATGAGTACTTAAACCTACCATGTAACCTAAGTGAAGTACGATAGGTTCGGCCCTTTGATCAATAGTCAAATATTCAGAGAGGCTCCACCGAGCCTTGCCTAGCAGTCAATACATGTCCCGTCAATGAGAGCAAATACAATTGATCCATAACGCCGGCTCCTCTTAAGTGAAAAACGACTGCGCTCCCATGAGCTACTTGTAGAAATCCCTCTTTTAAAATGCTACGCTTACTCCTCTTCCGCCGCCTTTTCTTTTCCCGCTCATTGATATTTTCCCATGACTTGAATTCCATTAACTATACAGTTGTGAGCGCGCTGTCAGGAAAGGTTAGAAACACGACGTCAAAATGCATTTGAGCCAACGTTGCACGACGAGTGTCCAAATCAAGGCCTGTCGAACACAAAGGGTCTGTGATGTATACAATGAATAGAGATGCTCCACCAGACATCGCAAAGCATGCCATGACACCGCTGCCTTGGCCTCCAATTACACAAGGACAAACAGATGGATTTATAGCAGTGAGCTGCTCAAGTCTTCAAAGACCTCCCTTACTGAGCCTTTTCAAACACCATCTGTAGCGGCAGCAACTAAAAGTTACATAAAACGAGGACGTCGCTCTCCTTTCTCTGATTAGGCAGAAGCTACGGCGAAGAGGTGTAGGCTTTTTTCCTCATAATATATTTAGCGCACTAGTTTAATAAATGTTCCATACAGTTGGCACAGCCACTTAAAAGTGAGAGAATGAGAGACAACGGAGAGGTGCTTATGTTCAGACAGAGGAGAGAAGGCTTTCATTAACAGCCGAGCTTTTCTGAGCTTTCCCTTTTTTCCCCAGAGGACTCTCTCTCTCTCTCTCTCTCTCTCTCTCTCT
>SCHK01003426.1:0-10985 GCA_004124795.1 Poropuntius huangchuchieni
AATCTTAGACTTTGATCTAATTATTTACAGTAATTCAGTTCGTATTATTATAAATCTTAATGTGCTAAAAGCAAACACTGGGTGTTTACTAATAAACAAAAAAAAAAGTTATTAAAATTATTATTTTCCTGTTGTTAGTTTTTTCCCCATAATATCGATTTAGTATTAGTATCGTGATATTTAATTTTGGTATCGTATCGAAGTCAAAATTTTAGTATCGTGCAACACTACTTGTGAGTAATGTAGAGTGAATGACGTGAAGTGCATATTCGCTTCGCATTTGGTGTGAGCACACCATAAGGGTACATATTACTAGTTACTAATATACACCCTTAAGGGGTAAAGAAGGTACAAATGTGTCACTTTGAGAATATTGATTCAGTGACAAGCTCTTGTACCCCTAAAGGTACCATTTTTGCCCCTTTTTTCTGAAAGTGAGCTTGCTAGATAATTTCTTACTGGCCCAGTAAGGATAGATGTCATGACAGCAACAAGATTAAAAGGAGAGTTTTACTGAAGTCTTCTGATTTTTTTCTCCTGAGAAAAAGACCCAGATAATCTCATGTCTACTTTACAAGAGATCTCAACAATGTCTCAAACATTTGCACATATTTTGCAAGATATAGTGCAAGTCTGTAATACAAAATAGTTCAAATATAGTTCATAGCTCAAACAGAAATGCAATTCTGCCATCATTTACTCACCTGCATTACTTTTTATTCCGTAGAACATAAAATAACTATTTTGTTCAGTCGTTGATATCAACTTTTGTTGTATGGGGGGAGGAAAAAAGACTTCCAAAATATCTGTTTAGAGTGTTCTACAAAAGAAAGGATTGAAACAACAAGAAAGTGAGTAAAATACTTTAAATGACAGATTATTTTGGATGAGTTACATCAAGTTTTACACTCACTTGCCTGTGTAGAGTTTATTTCAAGTCTGCTAAGAAAAACCTCTGAGAAATTTCCTCTGGGTTTGTCACCAAACAAGACAAACTAGGATGTTTTCTTCCTCTTTTGCTTCTTATCATTGCATAGGACGAGATGTTTCCTCACAGTAATTAGGATGTTTGTTTGTTTGACGTGTGTGTGGATGGAGATCTGCTCTCCACGTGCAGACAATCTGGGTGGAATAGTTGGATGTCGCCCAGTTTGAGCTGTGTATAAACAGCTTTATGAGATCAGCGCTCTTACTGCGTTTAAAATGTGTTTGAAAGAATGACACAATGTTTTTGTGTGTTTGTTGTTTTTTGCGTTAATTCTGTAAAGCCAAGAATATATTTCTCTCAGTTCCCATCGTCTCTTCCTCTCACGTTCACATGAGATGTGTAAGTGTTGAGCTGAGGCGGGTGTTGAACTCACATATCGGGGCAAATTTACTAAACAGTTTTGCCATTTTAGCATTTTTGCGCAAACCCTGCATCTCATTATAGAATGCACCAAATTTACATGATGCAGTTAACAGGATGCTGTAACCACATGCATTAAGCTAACAGTAAACAGGTTTATTAGAAAATAATGTTCTATCCAGATGTGAAAGAGAAAGTTAATTGTGTATAAACGTAATAACACATGTTTTTTATAATTAAAATCAATTAATATTTTGTCCCAACCAACGACAAATGCAATGAGCAACAGCCCTGCTCAGATTGAAAACTCATTGGGGCATTCCTCATGTATATTAAACATCAAACATGGTTGAATAGAAAGTAATTATAGAAATGTATAATCAGATTTTTAAATGAAGTCCCTCAAGTTCCAAAAGAAAAAGCCAAATTTTCTGCCAATATATGGGTCCGTTTCCCTTGTGATCAGTTTGTTTGCTCCATTGTATGATTTGAATTATACCTTAAAACAATGCGGACAAATAAATATTTCATATCTGCAGTTCATTCGTAGTGAATTCCCCCTGTTGTGTTTTGCTTTGAGACCTTGCTACAGTTGAATAAAGATGCTATAAAAATAAAAAAATCAACATCTGTTCAAATATTTGTTTTCCTTTTCTGTGAAAATACATGCCAGAGATATTTCATTTCATTTTATTTTCTTGCCAGTGTTTTGGGTGGCGTCCATGAGGACAGGGATGGGAGCAATAGCACAAGCAAATAGAATTCCACACGATTCTTGGAGGACCAGTAAAACCCCACCTTACGTGCATTGGCCAGACTCGATTTGGATGCGCTCCAGACACGGACTCTTGTGTGTCCGTTGCTTTATTACACTAGTGCTGCCTGACTGCAGCAGATATGGAGAATGCTCCGCTCGTAAATAAGAGAGCTCTGGGTTCCCAAAAAACAATGTGTTTTTGGCTCAGCTGTCACACAAAAGCTTGGCTGCTGTCCTCAACCTTCACTGTGTTCCTGCACCTGATTACAGATGAACAGGTCCAGTGTTATGTGAAGTGTTGGGGAAAGTTACTTTTAAAATTGATGCATTACCCTATTACATAACTCCCTAAAAAGAACTATTTGTGTTACTTAGTTACTTTTTATTTAATGTGTTATGTTACTTTTTGCGTTACTTTTGCTCATCTAGGCTGGGTTTGCTTGTTTGTTTTTTTAAATAATTTATAAAAGTTATATTTTGGCAAATGTAAAGTGCTTTCACACCAAAAGTGAAATGAACAAGCCTCAGACTGAAGGAAATGCCATAGAATTTTATACATAAAGGATATTTGTGTTATTTAACATTGAATTATTGCAGGTTTGGGCCATATTTGTGTCAGTTTGCATTTCAAATCATACAGCCCGCTGAATTAAACCTATATGATATAGTGAAGTAATGTAAAAAAAAAATGTAGCATGCTTGTGTTTGAAGCATTTACTGTTACATTCTGCATTATGCTTCATTAACTGTTTTCATGTACATCCAGACTGAAGAAACTATAAAACTAGTGTTAACTTTCATATGTTTATGATTTGAGGTCTGGTTGTCTTATCAGGTGAAAGCAGACTTTAATGTATTAAAAGGCTGATTAATAGGCTGACATTTGGGCACTATGAAGTCATCAACTGACCACTTTGCCCTCCATTCCTTGTGAAAAAGACTGTACACTTTTCCCAATCAAGTAAGTAAGTACAGTTATCAGCAGATGTCAATCATCTCAAATATCAACCTATAGGTCTATCATCATGCTCTTTAGATACTGGTATTGCCATTTTCAAAACTTCGGTTGACCAAGGTCACTACAGTGATCTATTTGTTGGATTGATTGATGTATTACTGACATGTTTTGTGGTGTGTTCAATAGAGAGGTGGCAGCTTGTGCAGATTTCTTATTGAAATGAATGGTGTTTGTGATGAGTGGTTTCTAGGCAACTGACAAGGTGACTGACAGCTCAAAGTGATGATAGGTATGAACACACACAGATCTTTTGATGTTTCTACTGGATTTAAATGAAAATGGCACCGTTTTTCCATATTCTACTGTGTTATTCCCTCAATTTAGATGAGCTGATACGTACCTCTCCCGTCTCGGTGCGTACGCTAAATCGCTCTAGCGCATGGCGTCACTATGCTAGCGTTTAGCTTAGCACCATTCATTCCTTAGGATCCAAATTAGGATGAATTTAGAAGCCACCAAACACTTCCATGTTTTCCCTATTTAAAGACGGTTACATGACTAGTTACACGAGTAAGTATACGGTGACACAAAATAAAACGTGGCGATTTTCTAAGCGGATATAAAATTTTTAACTATAATGTATGGCGGAAGAGCACTTCGCAGAACTTTGACCTCGGCGCAGTAATATCATCACTCCTGAGCACTTCGAGTGAAGATATTACTGCGCAGAGATCGAAGTGCTGCGAAGCTTCTAAATTCATCCTTTTTTGGATCTGAAGGAATGAATGGTGCTAAGCTAAACGCTAACATAGTGGCGCAGTGCGCTAGAGCGATTGAGCGCATGCACTGAGATGGGAGAGGTATGTATCAACTCGCCTAAGTTGAGGGAAGAACGTAGTGGAATATGGAAAAACGGTGGCGTTTTCCTTTAAAATCAAATGGTTTGCCAGTTAGAGCATATTAGACACAGATACAGTATGAGTATATTTTCGAATTAAATATAAAATATATTCAGCACTTCTTGTTATCAATTTGAAAAATAAAATTAGAAAAAAAAAGAGTTATTTCTTTTAAATTCATGGATCTTTAGGGTTTTCTCTGCACTGTCATAATACTATCTTGCAAAGTATTTCCTGTGGTTTTCTGTTCACGGGAGTCAGATGAATGATGGGCATTCATGTCTTTTACACTTGTGCAGCATACCAAGTCCAGTTCCCTAATTATTCTCTTTCTCCCTCCACTGTCTGAGAGTGAGAGACAGAGAGAAAGAGTCGGTGCTGTGTTGTGCAGGAATTTGGCCCTGCTGTGTAATGTTGAGGGGAATCAAGGGAATGGGCGTCCTCCCAACCGCTGCCAAACAACATTATCCAACACAAAACAACAGGAGGGCCAGCTGCGCACGAGAGACTTTAGCCAAAATAACACACACAGAGATGGAAAAAAGACGGAGGAAAGATTAGGTCAAATAGAGAAGAGTGGAAAATACTAGAGTAAAGCATATAGAGCAGAGTTTGGCAGAGCTCACTGTATCGGCTAGAGAAAACATTACCAATTTGTGCAGTCAGCCAATCAGACTTGGAGATGGCGATATTATAAAGATTTCACCGTTTTTGTATGCACAAGGTCTTTTTGAAAGACATCTCTTATGCTCACAAAGATATTTATTTGCTGTAAAACCAGTAGTATACAATCCAAAATGTTCTATTTTTGTATATTTTAAAATGTGTTTTATTCCTGTGATGGCAAATCTGAATTTTCAGCAGCCATAACTTCATTCAGTATCACTCAGAAATCTATTATAATATGCTGATTTGGTGCTCAAGAAAAAAATCTTATTTTTATTGTTGATTGTTGTTTTTGCTGCTTAATATTTTAATGGAAACCATATACTACTGTTGAAAACTAATATTTTTTATTCAGCAAGGACCCATTAGAATGTTTAAAGTGGCAAAATTGATCATGAATTTAAATTCACATTTTTAATATTATAAACTATTTTAAAAATAAATAATAAATAAATAAATGCAGATATTCATCAGATAATTCTGAAAAAAAAAAAAAATCACTGCTTCCACAAAAAAGGAGTAATAATAATACATAAGCAGCAAAAAGCAATGTTTTAACATTGATAATGGAATAGTTCTTTTAAATTGTATAAATATTTCACAATATTTTTACTGGGTTTTTTTTTCTATAAATATCCTAATTATTCCAAACATTTGAATGATAGTGTGAAGCATATTGTGTGTTTTCAAACTAAATCTGGCCAAAACACCATATCACCATTACACTATTACTACAATTTTAAATTTGAGAGAAAGAATGAAGGTGATTTTAAGGGGTAGACCAGAACAGGGTATGCTAGTGTAAATCAAGAAGTTCAGGAAGTTCCCACAGAGCCTGGTTTTGGGTTGAACTCATTTGCCCCACAAACCCTAGAGCGTTCTATACCAGACTGCTTGACACTGGTTCCACACATATCGGCCGGGCGAGCAGTTTAAGGTGCAGGTGCAGACTGCCTACAGCAGAATAGGCCTTGATTTCTCACAATAAGTCATATAGTGTGTTGACACTGGCTGGGTTTTTAGGGCGAGTGCAGTTCAAGCTGAAAACATCAGTCATTTACTTTATATACATCACACTGAAAGAAGAAAGAGCCCTGGAGAAGAAAACATTGGATATGAAATTTTGGGGATTTTTGTTTTATACTGCAAGCTAGGGGGAAGCAAACTGTTTCCAGTAAGAGCTGTGTGTTTGTTGTGGAAGCATTGTTCTTTATTCACAAGCCCATACACACTCACACAAACTAACAAAAGAGATTCCAGACGCTGGGGGGTTACACAAACCTGTCCACACAAAGCCGTTTTTTCAGTGTGCCCTCCTCTGCCCTCTATTGATGTGTTGAAGAAAAGCATGTTTGAATGAGTCACCCGAGGGACAGCAGAGAATTTGGCACACCAGCCAGTGTGAAACATCATTGCACATGTGGACACATACAGATCAGACTGGAGTTACAGACGTTAGTTTCTCAACTCAACAAAGATGCTTTAACAATCAAATGAATTGTTCTTCTGATTTTCTTTTTTTTTTTTTTTGCATTTAGTCATGTTCAAGTTGTTGGTTTTCTTGAAATATTGTACAAAAGAGGCATGTTGAATATTCAATGTTGCACCTTTCATACAACTAAAGTGAATAAGCACAATAAAACCACATTAAGGGTGCTTTCACACTTGGTTCGCTTGCCTAGTCTGAACCCGAGTTCGATTGCTCCCCCTGCCCCCGCTGGACTGTGTTCATATTATATTATTTGTGTCTGAATCGTGGTTCGTTTGCGTCATCAAGCCAGCCACTGTTTACCCCGTTGCTTAGTAACAACGGCGCAGGAGAAGGCAGCATAATGCATCTTGCTCTCTTCATTTTTATACATTTATGTTTTTGAACCACTGGTTTTGTTTCCAAAGCTTCAGTACACATAACGACACTTACGTCAGACTTACAAATGTACTGCAAATGCTCTAAAGAACACTAACGGCAAACAGAAATGAGATACACAGATCTCTGCTTGCAACACATCAGTCATGCTCGTCAAGAAAGTGAGCGAAACACTCATTTTTATCAAATAATACGTCATTAATAGCGGTTCACTTGCGGGTTTTGGTACGATTGCATTCACATCAGCGAGTTCACATAAACAGACCCCAGGCCACCCTTTTTAAGCAGACTTGGGTACAGTTCGCAGGTGCACACCCGAGTTCGGAAGACAGCATTCACATCATCCAAACGAACCGAACTCTGACGTCAATCGAACCCGGGTGCGCACCAAGTGCTAGTGTGAAAGCACCCTTAGGGTAACATTCACGTAGTACATACATTGATCAGCCATAATATTAAAACCACGAGAGGTAAAGTGAAAATCATTGATTATATCATTACAGTGGCACCTGGAAGGGCAATCGGTGAGGCTGTATCAGGGTCATGGACCCCTGAGGCTCACTGACCCACACAGAAGAGCTACTGTAGCTACAATTGATGGAAAAACTTAATACTGGCCATGATATAAAGGTGTCAGAACACACAGTGCGTAAGAGTTTGTTACATACACTCTTAAAAATAAAGGTGCTTCACAATGCCATAGAAGAACCTTTTTTGTATAAATGGTTCCATAAAGAACCTTTAACATCTGAAGAACCTTTCTGTTTCACAAAAGGTTCTTTGTGGCGAAAGAATGTTCTTCAGATTATAAAAAGGTAAGAAAGAGGTAGTTCTTTGATGAAATGGTTCTTTGTGGAACCAAAATTGGTTCTTCTGTGGCTTTGCTGTGAAAAACAGCCAAAAACTAGCTAGGGTGACCACCGAAAGCACTTACAATGGCAAGTGTTAGAACTGGACCATGGAGCAATGGAAGAAGGTTGCCTGATCTGTTGAATCATGTATTCTTTTAGATCAGATGGATGGTGCACACAAGTTCAGAGGTCTTGTGAAGTCCATGCCTCAGTGCATCAGAGCTGACATTATGCATGACATTAACAAGGTTGTTTTAATGTTGTGGCTGATGAGTGTACAACTCATGCTCTACATTCCAAGTCTTCTGAAGCATTGCAGATTCAAGTACCTTCGAAATGGCCATTACCACAGATATTGTGATTGATGTCCACAGCCCATTAGTCGATTGCTGTAATAGTAGTGGGATACCCTTTAGAGCATTTGACTATTTCCACCTCTCAGTAAGGCACAGCCATTAAAAACCCAGTCTTGGCAGCCTGATTCAATAGATGAGGATGAGCCATATCATATTATCCAAAGCCTCTCACGAGATGCCAATACTAATCAGATTGAACCACAATTCAAATGTAATGAAATAAAATATTAACCTCCTGGTCTGGTACTGAGCCACTATATTGATAGTATCCCATTGCTCTGTAAAAACATCAATTGGTCATATGAATTACTGCCCTCTACAGGATATGGATGAATGTTCAGTACTGGATAAATCGGGGCTACTTGTAATAATAATAATAATAATAACAGCTTATATAAATGTGAAGCTTACAAGTGCACATTCAATAATTAAGCACACCCAACAATCAGACTGTAAGTCAAACTACATGCTATTTTTGGTATAGTATGTATTATTTCAAGTTAAATTCCATCAGTTGCAATATATTGACTTGGAATCGTGATTTTCTCATCATGTAAGCCAGAGGAAACGGATTTTGGTTCCTTGCCACTGTTACCTTTGGCTTGCTCATAAGGGGCACAATGACATATTTAAAGCTTGAAAATGAAACTACTGTAGCAGCAGCACTTAACTCACTTATGCTTTATTAGCCTCTATAGAGCTGCTTTGTTATACTACTTGAAACTACTAATTCCTGAAACTGAATTTTGTGATGCTCATGGCTGAATTTTCTTTAAAGTGGCTTTAAAGTAATCTATACTGTAAATAAAATTGATTTGCACTCAAACTAGTTTTTAAGGTCATGACGTGAAGTCGGAAACTAATGCGTGGACATTACATACACACCCAAATGTATGTGAGAAACAGATCATGATCATTATGCTGTTTGGTCAGTGAAGTATTACATTAGATGTGGTGAAAATGTTATGCAGTACCTCATCTGCCTGTAGAGGGAGCCTGACACTACACATCAGTGTAACACATCTTCAAATACTGCACTTCTCTATTTATATGTTAATGCAAGCATATTTATGAGACTGGCTGTATGTTTTCTGTAGTGCATTTTTCTGTGCTGCTGTGGCTTTAATTTTTGTGCTCCCAGACAGCTGTACATGTACTGTAGGCCAGCACGTAATCTGCCATCATTTGATTCATTTGGTTTCTGCAGAATTTGAACTACAAACAAAGACATTGGCTTTTGTCTCCTGCCCATTGGGTTTTTGCTTATTAAATAATTAGGTTAGTCAGCACTGTTTAAACATTCCACAGAATTCTACAGATTTTCCTTTAGCACAGAAAATGATAAAAACGTGCAGAATCCTTATTGGCCTACAGTATCTGATAATTCAATATGTGGCTTGTGGCAGTTGTCCCAGAGATGATGCACTTTTGCAAAGGCTTTGTTATGCAGTTTCTGTATTTTAAATTTTTTTTCTAGTTAAAAAGTAGTGGGTGAGTTAGCAGGTCAGATACAGTGCAGGATTAGCATTTAATATTACATGCTATTCAGTGCAATGTGTCATAATGTGGATAGTCAGTCCATTCTATGCATTATATAAAAGATTATATTTGTTGCTACAATGTTTCAGACAGCACACATACTTTCCCTCAGTGTATCCCTGCAGGCATGCGGCTGTCAGCATGATCTAACCCCGTCAAATATGCACACACACACTCTCACACGTAGGCATGCTCATATCTTATATTATCTTATGCTTTAGCAGATCAGTGTATGAGAGATTGCCACAGAAGATTCACTGAGCTTAGAGTAAAATGGATTAACATGTGCTGTCTCGTTGTGCGATATGAGTCTGAAAATGGTGTGAGTAAGACATTACCTGTTAAAGAGAATAAGAGAGGGCCTGACCAATGCCTGATTTAAATATTCCTTTCTAATGTATGACAACATGAAAAATCAGAAGCTTCCTGCTTATTTTATGGTTTTGGTGTTTAAACACTCTTTAATAATGCTTGCTCTGTGTCTCATGCTATCAGGGAGACAACGGAACAGACTGGAGCCGATGGACACCATCTTTGTCAAGCAGGTGAAAGAGGGCGGCCCTGCACACGGAGCTGGACTCTGCACAGGTACAGACACGGAATGAATGAATATAGAGATATCGTTCTAATGCGTAGGCTTGTCATCAGTTATTAATAATTAGGGTATTAAGACACTAACATTGTACCAGACACTCAGTAAGCAGAAGATGCTTGTCCTTCCTCCATAACGTTCTGATTGGTTCGTTATCGGTCTGTCATGGTATCAGATTTTCAGTAGATGATATCATGAAGAAAAGAATTCATGATAATGATATTATCACAGTATAACACTTTTGGAAAAACAAAACAAAAACAGTATCATTCAAATTAATCTTTGACTTTGTTTATTTTATGTTTTCTTTTTTGGCCAATGAACCGCATGCAAAATGTGACTTTAGAGAAGCAGAAAGATGGTTTGTAACCAAAAATGTTTCAAAAGCGTATATAAACTTCCTGCAGACTAGGTATACCCCATGTTTTTTTGTTTTTTTTTACGGAATCCAAAAACTCCCACACTGACAGGATCTTTTTTGTTGTTGTTGTTTTTCGAGTGTTGAAAGTGAGTGTCTCATTCCATCCAACATCTTTCGAGCATGATTTTGTGTGGCAGTAGTAGCTGTACACTAGGTGACAACCAACAATAAGGTGCAATATTGGAGTGTCATCCAGTTACTGGCGCTGCATTATTTACATTATGACTCGGCCATTGTGTGTGTGTATTAAAGGGGTAGTTCACCCATACAATTTTAATTCTGTCATTAATTACTCACCCTCGTGTTGTTCCAAACCCGTAAGACCTTCATTCATCTTCGGAACACAAATTAAGGTATTTTTGATGAAATCCGAGAGCTTTCTGACCCTCCCATAGACAGCAACAGAACTACCACATTCAAGGTCCAGAAACATAGTAAAGACATATTTAAGTATTCCATGTGACACATTTTAAGTGAAGAAAACAAAAATAACGACTTAAGGTGCAGCACATCCGGGTTCTGTGTCAAAGCGTAGCTTCAAAACACTGATGTCACATTTTAACTATTTTAACGATGTTTTTTATAACCTTTCTGGGCCTTGAACGTGGTAGCTGTGTTGCTGTCTATGCAGGGCCAGAAAGCTTTCAGATTTCATCAAAAATATCATCAAAAATTTGTGTTCCTTATGATGATAAACAAAGGTCTTACGGGTTTGGAATGACATGAGGGTG
>SCHK01003434.1:0-13786 GCA_004124795.1 Poropuntius huangchuchieni
ATTAGTTTACTTTCAAAGATAAAATTTCATGATAATTTACTTCCCCCCCCATGTCATCCAAGATGTGTATGTATTTCTATCTTCAGTCGAAAAGAAATGTAGGTTTTTGATGAAAATATTTCGGCATATAGTGGACGTCAGTGGACTCCAGATGGTTACGTTTTCTGTGCAGCTTCAAAAGAGCTAGTAACGCTACCAGAAGAATAAGGGTCTCATCTAGCGAAACGATTGGTCATTTAAAAAAAAAAATATATAGACACGTGCACACACACACTAATCACTTACAATGTGTTTGTAATAAATATCCATGACAAATAGAAAAATCGAGCCGACACAACGTAAGCCTTCCAAAGACTGTCTCCAAGGAGAGGACACTTTGTGAAAAACATTATTAGTGTGAGAAAAGCTTCTCGTCCCACAGAGGAAAGGACAGACAGTGAAAATGAATCGATGTAATTTGAATTCAGAACGCTGTTTCCCATTATGACATAATCCCACTGTTGTCGATGCCAGATCGGTTGTTGTCTTTGCAGTCTAATGCCTGGATGGAGATCAAACAAATTTGAGGCGAGCCGTTCCCAGAGCTTCCTGAATATAATGTCCTTTCAAAGGAACAATAATCTTATAGGGGTCACTCAAAAAAAGGCTGTTTTTACATTGAGAAAAATGACACTTCAGCTTTAAGGTAGGAAGGAGATCAAATAAGATTTATGTATTGCAGCCTATAGCTTCCCACTGTTGACTTGAAGCAAATCTAACACAATTCTTCATGACTTCAGACATTTTTGAAATTGTATTTTGATAAGCACAAGTAATGCAAACATGCACTGTCACGTTGAATGACAATAACTGCAGCAGATGCTCTACTGTTGATGTAAGGTTGGCTGTGGGTTCCTCTATTATGGTTCTATGACTGATGTCTTAATAATGTTTTATGAATAAGGCGCAGGCCTAAAGGTGGCCCACAGATGACAGGGGAGCCATAACGTGATTTGTTTCATGATCGTCATGAGGACTCTGGGATTGGCTGGATGACAAATTACATTTTTCACTTTCATTGTGTGGCTGATAGGATATAAAAAGTGGAAAAAATGGAGGAGTTTAGAAAACATGAGTGTGGTTTGGAATGTATTTCAGTGTATTTCTGCTAATATTTCACGAAGAAATTCATAAAGTGCAATTGCAAAATAATTTTACTTTGTGAAATTCCAAATAAAAATATTAAAACACAAAATTAGAACAACTAATCAGTTTGATTTGATTGAATTATTTAGATGACTTTGGATCAACCGATCAACTGAACAAAAAATGAATCAAAGCAATGTTTAATTTACAAATTATTATTTCTGTCATGAGCTATGAATGTGATAAGGTGAGCTAGGATGTTATAGGATTTGGATGTTAAGAGTTTTACTGAATAATGGCATAAAGTTTGGCTGAAGTCATATTTTATGATGGGTTTTTTTTTTTCTATCCTTTTTGAAGCTTAATGACCTTAATGAAAAGAGCTGTCTGGACTCATCTGGACTGTGTTTATGTGGGTAAACATATTAATTCAGTGTCATTTTAGAAAGCACAGGAGGCTGTGAAATGCTCCATTGGAGTCGTCTATCTGTTTGAAAACACTAGCTAATGTGTTGGTCTCCAGTTCCAGTCGCTAATAGTGCTAAAACTCACTTTTTAAAACATTTCTTTCTCCCCATCTGTGCTATGAACCAAATGCTCTATGAAACGTGTTAACGGAAATATGCAATACATTTGTTAAGATCCTGTCTGCCCCTCAGGCTTTCTTTAGCCACAATGCTAACTCAAAGTACACAGTTTGTGGATAAAAGTCTGTCAGGAGATACAGGGTTCTGAGATTAAAATTTACCTCAGAAAATATAGTGAAGAAAATGGCTGAAAGTCTTAGTTTTCCTGCTTAGAACTGATTTGTGTTTCTAATGAACTAGCTAGCTTACTTTGCTTTACATAAGCTAGCCATTGTTTTGATGCTGTTTCACTCAGAAATGGAAGTAAGATAAGTTGCAAAAGCAGTTTTGTGGTAATTTTAAACTGGAAGTGAGAGAACTGTTATTGTTTTTCTGAAGGTTATGATGCACGCTTAATATCTAACACCAAACGCTGAACTTGCCAGAGGGTTAGCGCGCTTAGCTAGTTCATTAGGCTGTGGAAGGCTTCAGCAGCTTACACCCAAAAAGGGCCAGGCTTGGCTTTCATGTAAACCATTTCCTTAGAATCTTTGCCTGAAGGCCTCCAAACATTTTTCCTCTCTCCGAGCATTGGGAGAAATGAGTTTTGGCGGGTAGGCGCTGCAGTAATAACTCAAACATAGGTACAATCGGGATTTTCATCAACAGCCTGTATATAGTCATTTCAGATGGTGGAAATGTGATGTGATAGAGAGAAAGAGGTAGTGATATACTGTACAGCATTACACTGTGGGTTTCAATGACATAGCAGATCATATTGTAGCAAAAACATCCCTAAGCTACATTTTTCTCCTTTTTCTTTGTGGTCTGTTTCATACTGTATTGTGAACAAAACTATCTTGTTTTCTTTTGTGAAGTCTAAATTTGTTCATTCGCTTCCAAGTTTGATGTTTTGCTACAGTTGCTTTAACATCCGTTGAAGTTCCAGAATAGCTAACTAGCAAAAGCTAACTTGTAAAGAATTTGAGGATATTCAGTTTGCAAATATGAACTTCTGTAGTCGAATTTAGCATTTAAGTAGAATTACTTACAAAGAGAATTAGTATTCTCTCTATCTGAGGATTTTACATTGTAGATTTAAGGAGAAACACTCAATTTGATTGATATGCTCAGTTTGTTAGCTAGAGGATTACAGTAGCTGTTCTTTTTCAGTTTGCATGAGCAGTATCAACAAGCTTTTTTCTTCACAACAGGCTGTTTAACAAAAGCAAAAACAACATTGGCTAACAAGGATGAACAGTACATATCTTTGAGGAATTAGCATGTAATATGTTTCTTCAATACTAACAAATAAGCCTATGTGCATTTCCCTTTGACTAATCAGACATCTCTTTGTTGGTCGAATGGCTGTGATTGGACACTCTCTAATTTGTATGGAAAGCTGTCTATTTTGTACCCAAACAGCAAAGCGTATCTATTAGCGTGAATTTCAAAGGCTTTTGTACTCTTCGGTTCGCTGTTGTCCGTAGCTGTTAGCTTGGAGCATCTCTGCCCCAATTTCGTTATCTTCTTGAGCTCCCATTGAGGGCGAGATGCTTTGATCGCTGTCACGAACAAATTGCAAGCTGTAATTCTGTGTAACTGGCTAGAAATGTCATGAGCAGCAAACCCACCCTCTACCTCACCCGCTTCACCTCGGCAGACGAACAGCTGACAGTCGCAACTAAAAGGATTTTTCTTTGTAACAGTAGGAGTTATTGCTGAAGCGTTCCAGAAGCCAATCTTGCAATCCATATTTCCAACATACTCATACTGTACTTGTCCACTCATGCGGCATGAGCAGATCGTGAGCAAGGCTTTTCAGTTCATTCTCTATGAGAGCCAAGGTACACTGGGAGTGAAAGCAGAGCGAAACTACAGAGCATTAAAAAGTTAGGAAATGCTGAGTTTTATGTAAACGAGAGATTGGAACCAGCCAATCACTGAGAGCTCAAGGTAATCACATTTTTACTTACTGCTTGATTTTTGCTTTGTTGCTTTATTGCTATATTGGTTTCAAATGGATTTTGCACATTTTACTTGTATCTGTGGCTAGGTTAGCAAAAGTGTTTTAATTTTTTATCTTGTGATTATTTTATTAACCTTTTATTGAAAGCAGTCATAAATCATACTGAAATTAACCACTACTGTTCATTTTATGTTTCAGGATTGAGCGATTACACACATTAATATGCCAGCTGGTAATTGCCAATGCTCTTTTTCAAGTAAGTGTTACAAGAGCTACATAAAAATAGTAGTCCGTTACTGTATCTAAATTACATTACAAAAATTGTAGTTAGTAACGTAATCGATTACATTAAACATTTTAGGTAATATAATCAGACTACTTTTTGATTAATTTTAAAATACTTTACTTTAAATAGCATAATCTTATTACCACATTGATAAAAATGCAAAAAAAAGAAAATGTTTTCCATTAATTGATATCAACAACATGAAGTACATTAAGCGTTACATTATTTCAAGGTTTCCCCAGCTGGGGTTTGCAAAGGGACTGCAGGGTGTTCATGAGTTTAATGAAAAGCTAATAATTAATTAATTAATGTATATCGAGATTGGAAGGCTATTTTAGAAAGAAACATTTAAAAGATTAAAAAGAGGAATTAGGGAGAATCAATATATTATGAATAATTTATTGCTGTTGTGTGACTGTGTAATCGTGTAGTTAATAAAAAAGTAACTGTAGTTTGATTATGAGTAAAATGTAATTTAATCTAATTACAAGTGCTTAATTTTTGGAATGTAATTACATAATCAAGATTATATGTAATCAGTTACTATCCAGCTCTGATTCTGAAGTTATGTATTGAATATATCACCCAACCCTAATTGTATTTTTTTCCCCGCTACGTGTAGCTTCTCTTATTTCCTTTCTTGCAATCTCATTTCCTCTCATGACACAATTTTAGCTCATAGCACCTAGTAGTGTTTATCACTATGTTCCCTCCTTTCCATCTGCCAAGCACGTCTTTTGCCATATCTGCATCTCAATGTTAGTGATGACCTAATGTTGTTTATTCGGGTGATAGTCTTCCTCTGAGTTTGTAGGGCGATATGTGAATCACTCAGCTATTCTGGTCTTGTTTCTGCTGCCATCAGCAACAGTAACAACAACAAGGAAATCCCATTGATTCCTCTTTCAGATACAAGCCTGACAGTCAGAGTGTGTTCTGCATGAATATAATCAGGGTATGGCGATGAATGTAAGGCTTTGTCACCTTGAGACAATGAGACCTGAGATTCAGCAACATTCAGAGTTGTTTTGCAGCATATGCCTTGTGATATTGCAACAAATCCCTTTTTTTCTGTCTGAAGCCTGCTGATTTATTCCATTATAAACATTAAGGGCACTGTAAGGATCCATCTCAGGATTGATGATATGTGCTGCTGGCAGTTTTTAAGATCTCACACTAGGGGTGTGCATCAGAGCGATTCAATGGTGAATCACATTAGAATGCATAGAAACTAGTCCATCTTTCCAATCTGTGCCATTGCATCCTTTGAATGTCATTAATATGCATATTTATGGAAGGATTTTTTGTTTTGTTTTTTATTGTGAGATGGAAAGTATTTGTCAGTCATTTTAAGAGTGGTTGTTTACGAAGGTTGCGAAAACGAGGCTCAGTGAGACGATGTTCAGATCTGAAGTTATGAGGCAAACAAATCTTGGAACAAAGCTAAACTTTGAAAGATGAAAGTGATGCAGAAAGTTAAATGATGGGAGACTACAAAGTCAAACAGTTTTGTTTGCGACAGTTTTGACCGTTGTTTCACCCCATGCTGAGTCTTACTTGCTAAAAACCCCAGATTCAAGAATCCAGAGCAAGACTTCCCCGCTGTTTCTGAAGTGGAGTGCAACTCAGAGGGTGACCGAAACACCTGGCATGGGTTCTGGCAGGCCAGGGACCGTGGACAATCAATCAGCACTCAAATAATTTGTCAGAAACAGTGACCTACTTTGGTGAAGTTCAAGACTACCATAAGCTGAACTCTCCATCAGCAGGAGAGAATTAGAAATGTAGGCTGTTTTGAGAGCATGTTGCGCTTGGAGCTCCCAGTGATGACAGTTTTTGGCCTTCAAATGGGACATCAAGGCTTAAAAGTGCCTTACAGGTATCAAGTAAAGTTGTAAGAGAAGTTGCATGCTCAGTGACTTGTTAAGAAACATGACTATGGATATATACAAAATGTTGGTTGGCCTAGTGTGGCCCTCTGGCCTAAATCCTGCAATTTAACTCAGGAGAGGAATGGCCAGAGGTTTTCAGAACAGTTGCAAAGGGCATCACCAACACTCAAGTTGTATAACAATCATCATTATAAGGATGATGCAAGTTTGCATGCCAAATAAGAAATACCCAGTACAAAATTGCTTGCCCTTATTCCACTGAGGGAGTGAAAAGGAATGCATTTACTATCTTGGTAATATTCCACAAAGCTTGAATACATCAATTAGTGATAGTGACTATGAAAAAACACAAATCAAGCTGGTAAAAAAAAAAAAAGCCATGATGTGTCCATTGTTATGACATATAGCCCAGTTCAGGCTGGAAAAAAGTAAAAAAATAAAACATAAAAAGTACCATCTGGACTACAGACATTTCCAGATTATGAGCAAAATGTGTTTTTGGGTCTCATCTGTTCTGAGGAGGAGTGTTACTTACTGGAAAATTGAAGGCAGCTGAGAGCAAGATATGTATTATAATACAGAATAAGGGGATCCTGTAGTACAGCAGAAAGGTTTGTGACGGTATCTGTTAGGAGCTGACTCCACAGGTGATGTGTCTGCCCTTGAGCCAAGTACATGGAAATAAGGCAGGTACTTCTCCTCAGACCGTCAGTCTCCAGTTTAATTTGTGATTTGTTGAGAGGTAAGGCACAGAGCAGAGAGACCTGTAATACCTAGAGAAAGATGTTTGTTAGCTTTCCCATTCATCTTAATGTCAATCTCAGTCTCTTTGCTAGCTACTGTCTAGAGCTTTGATGTGAATAATAGTGAATAAAAAGCACTGAAAATTGTACCTTTTTTGGGGTATACCAACTTATCACTAGGACACTAACTTTAAAGAGACAATTTGTACTTTTTCTATCCCAAAAAGTATGTATTAGTACCTTAGTGAAGTAATATGTATCCTCAAGTTGGTACTATGAACCGTTTAGAGATTATTAAGTTATAAGGTTGTCCCTTGATGGGTACCACCCTAGTGACTGTAAAAGGAAGGTGCAGTGTTATTTGAAGGTACAACACATTATTTAATCTGAATAAACCGATTATTCAAGCAGGGCCTAACCTTGACACCTTGACACAAAGGTATGTAGAGGAGGGAAAAACTTTGACATAAAGAGGAATAATTAGGGCAACCCAGGCTCATGAAAATATGCGCCTCTATATACATTTCTGTGACACCGTAATTACACAAAATTAAATGTCCAGGTGGGTTGTAGTGCAACAGCTAAAAGGAACATTAGTCATTGAGGTACTTCAGCACTGTAAAGGTCAAACAAGTGCAGAAAAGTTTGGAAAAGGTAGGTGTCTCCTGGTGGTCCCAGCATGTTCCCCCTCAGCTCCTGGTTTGGAGCCTGAGAAGTAGGATTTCCTAAGGGCCAGTAAAGGACATGTCAGCATCCTGGCATGTTTTCCTAACTCCCTGGCGCACCCTTGGATTGAAGGGACCAGCACAGTGTGCTGATGCAAGGAAAGGTGGGTCACTCTTATCACAGCACTAAGACGTAGTCATACAAGTCAAAAACACACTTGTAAGGGTGTAGATGTTGCACTGTTAGACAGCAATCAATCCCTCTGCATGCCAAACTTCACACAGTTGCTCACTCTTTTGGTCAACATCTGATTGCAAGGTATGATTTGTTCACTTTCAACATGATGACCAGCTCCCCCACGACCCATTCCCTTAGTTACAAACTTCCCCAGGTATCCTCCATTTCCTAGTCATCAGTCATCCTTCCATCACATACCATTCTCTCTCTTCTTTCACTTGCCTCCGCTGCCTCCCTGATGCGAGTATCACTGTGGGGTTCCCCAAGAGCGGTGATTAAGTCTGAAGGATGTTATCAGCCCATTTCATGAAAACCCCACGCTGTGTGCTTCGTTTTATAAATGGCACGGTGAGTGATTTAGAGAGAGGACCCTCGGATGGGCAAGTGACTGGTACTACGGAAGGATGCTCGTCAGGCGGAGGTGAATGGTGCTCAACGGGGGCTGACTCACAGCCCCGCTTCTCATCCGTCCTGTCGGATGACGCCGAGTGATTGAGCCGCGCCGACATGGCCCAGAGCTCATGTTAAACCTGAGTCACTCACCAGGATTTGGAGGTCATGATTCAAAGGTGACACAGCAAATGAGAAAGAAAGGGAGAAGTAGACAGGAAAAACAGACTGACTACAACCTGCTGTGAAAGAGAGAAATGAAGCTTTCGGTGACTCATAGGTTGAGGACAAGACTGCGGCATAATGACTTAGAATAAAAAGGAGACATGTACAAGGACTCGAGATGTCGTCAGCCCAGCGTGCTTCCATTATTGCCATATTGCCTGTGAATGAAAAATACAACTCTCTTTCAAGCCTTTCAATTCCCAGAACGGTGGACGGTACACATGTTCTTTACACTAGCAGACTGAACCACTTAGGTCAGTAAAATCCCATTGGACCCCATATATGAACGATGAAAGTTCTAGCTCAAGGAGTAGACGTCACAACTGAAGCGCTGGAGAAAAGTGTAAGGGTGAAGCCATGTTCACACTGACAGCAATTAAATCACTGGAGCTTGTCAAGTGTCTGCACTTGTAGGCATTCCTACTCAACTTCTTTATCCAACTGTATCTGGCAGCAGATAACAGTTTGCACTCCATTGGTGGTTGCTGTTCAAGGTAAACTCTGCTCTACTTTGTTGCCCTGCTAACAGTTCCTTGAGTTACCAGAAATTGAAAACTCTCATTGAAAACTAAGGACGAGTCTGGATGCTAACATTCGCCATATGCTACAGGGTTGTCCACTGGTCTGCTAACTTTTCTAAATCTCTGTTGCATGTGGCTGAATGTTCTTTATAATGAATATGAGACCTTCTAATATTTATTACCTCTATCAGTTGTTTTTTTATGCACGTATTTCACCAGAATTTGGATTTAATCAAACTTGTACTGAACTTTACCTTAGCGTTTTAAGTGTTGTAAATCACTTACCTACTTGGGTACAGCTTCTTTAGAGTTCTGTGCATTGATTACAACCTTGTTTTTATGATTCACCGTTTTGTTCAACTATGAAAGGCCTGGCATCTGCTGATTTATATATTCAACATTTTGTATAATGGCAGCATATAGAAGTAAGGGAATGCCATAAGAATCACATAAGCCCATCATTACCGTGTCCTTCATCAAGGGCTCCTTCTTCTTGCATTCTACTGCTTTTGACACTAAACCGTGACATGTCCTATTTGTGGTAATTTTAGCCTTAGTGAGTGCAAGGATGGCAGGTTCCCAGGAACTTTTGGACAAAATACTTGTGGTGATAGGGCACTACACCTTTTGGCAGCATCTCTAAATTTCCCTGAGGTTGCCAATCTTTTTATTACTCTCTTCCAACTCCCTGTGACTAGCCTTTTTTGTTATTTATAGAGCAGTCGAGAGATCCTGTAGGAAAGAAAGATCACAAATGGATTACGGCTTTTTTTTTTTTTTGCTGACTTTGGTAGGCTTGTGGGCTTTTCTTTTCTTATATTTTCTTCTTCTACGATGAACAGTATTAGTAGTACATAGCAGCTTCTGGAAGTTGCAAAAGAATGAAAAGCTCTGGGGAATCAGGAAGCTATGAAGAACATATTGTTAATTAATTTTATTAATTCACTTTTATTAGGAACACCTCCGCATCTCAGCGTTCAGTTTCATTGATTTGCCATTTGATGACAGCAGTTTTAATTAAAAGAGATTCCGAAATGCCAACACGCCTTAAGGAGCCAAGAAAAGCTCACCAGGAGAGCCCATCATCTCTCCAGTACTGCAAAATATAGAGAGGATGTAGGACAACAAAAAGGTAACAAAGTAGGAGCTCCTCCACCAAAGGTAGTGAAAATCTCTTCAGTTTCTAACTGCCATGTGAGAAGGATAGATGAATTACTTATATGGTTTGCTTCTGTGTGTACACAGTGTTGTCCCTAAAAGCATTTTGGCTACATTATGTAGATTTAGATGAATGTCTTTTATAAATGGTTCCAGATTTGAATAGAGTATTAAGGCCTATTATGTGGTGTTCAATGAAAAAAACATTATCTACCAGGTCCCCTAATAAGCTGATCCTGCTCTTTTAAGCAGATAATACCAGCTGTATAAAATCTAAGACTTGAATGTTATTGGGAAATAATATGCATGAAATATTATCAGTCATTTTCTGTCTTGATGGACTGAAATCCCCAGATTTTTAAGGATTAGATTTTTTTGTATAGCTGCATGATGCAAGCAGGATGCTATAAAGATCACATTAAGATGGCCAACCAAGATATTGTTCAAACAGCTGAAGTTAGGAAGCTGAGGGTTTGAGGTCTCTAAGAGAAAGCGGTCCAGGGCAGAACAGACAAGGGTCAGACGGCCGGATTTGCCAGGTGCAGCAAAAATATTCCAGCCCAAGTCAGCTTATATTTGTATTGCAAAATTTTAAGTACTAGTTGGAAGCTGTTGGATTATTACTCAGAACCGTATTGTGTGAGTAATTCTTTGTTTTATACCCTGTCATTTTTACTTTGAATCACAATTGTCTTCATTGTTACCCTTGACATTTCTCCTGCCATTTGCCTTGTCACTTTTAGCAGCTTGTGTTTAACAGTCTTTCTCTTTCCTCAGTGCCTGTAGTCAGTCATTGTTGTGGTTTGAGAGCAGCAGGGTAACTCTCAATCCGTTTCCTACACCGTCCCAGAACAATAGATGAAATGAAGGCCTAAGCTACTACTGTACACACTTTTTTTTGAAGTTTACCTTAGAAGCAAGCAGGATTTTGTTCTTGACGACTGATACCGCAAACCAAATCTCTAGGTAACCCTAAAAGCTAGAGCAGACAAGCAGTTTCCAAAACTAGCTAACTAAAAGGTTTAGCACAGATGGTACAAAGTCAGGTAGAGAACTAAAAGGAAACGGGGCAAAAAAAATGAACTAACCCAAAAAAAAAAAAATGGATGCCCGCCTGTTACATGACATGCAATGGTACCCTGGAGTGGCACTTTGAAATGTCAACACCTGCCGATTAAAACGCCAGGAGAGGAACAAAAAGCAAGAACAAGAGTGGCAGAGGAAAGTAAAAGAAAGATTCTGAATAATGCAGACTAGAGTACGAGGGTCGAAAATAAACTCAGTTTGAAATGTCAAGTGCCAAAATGTGAGCAAGAAGGCCCACTGCCTCTTCACCTAGGGTGTAGCACTGCCACATATCTTGGATGCTGAAGGAGAAAGGTTGTCCTTCTCGGGAACGGCTGCTTTGAGCAAGGTATAAATCATGCTGGCACAATGAAAGCAGGACTCAGCACTGCAGCAGAACTTAGCAAGAAAGCTGCCCTGTTTTCACTTTAGTATTTCATTGCGTTTTGTTTTTACATTCTGATTTTTTTACATGCTAACTGGAGTGGTGGCCTGATCCAGTTGACTTGGTCGTGCCACTTTTAAAGTCCGCATGAAATTAAAGTGGCCCGATTTAGTTTCTTAGTATATCCCTAGTCACTGGTGCATATTATTTCAATGAAAACAATGTTTGTAATCTTTCCTGTGCAAATTTTCTTCAGCTTTAAAGTTATTTCCCTTTTCCAACGACATTGCCAAGTGGACTATTTAATAATGTTAACTGATAGCCAAATAGCAAATAGTTTTTATAACAAACTCTCATTACCTGAAGAGAGCAAACTAGCTATTAGCATTCCAATTTACTGTATCTTAATGTCTCAGTTGATCTGTTAGCAAATGTGCCTCTTGAAGTAAACAGCTTGAAAGCTAATCAACTCTAAAAGCTAAATATTTCACAGTCCAGTTGATAAAATGATCTACCCTTCATTTTTCTTAGTTTTAGATTTAGATTTAGACTTAGATTTCTTAGTATTGTCAAGTCGATGTTCTCTCTCAAAATCCACTCTTTTGAAAATTAACTATGGTTGTGCAATTAATCACATGCGATTGACATGCGCATCTTGTCAGTAAAGCCGGTTCTGTGATTAGTAGTAAATCGCCATCATATGCTTTCAGATGGAGAAGCATTTACTACACAGAGCCGTAGTTCACTGACAAGCTACGAAAAACCACGTTCATAATCACAGGCAATTTGTCTGCGATTATCAACGCGATATTGCGTAGCTTGCGATTAATTGCACAGCCCTAAAATTAACCATGGTTTTACTATAGTAAAAGTGTAGTAACCATGGTTTTTGGCATATTTATTACTATTTGTATAACCACAGTTTTACTACAAATAACATAGTTAAACTATGGGTTAGTGTAGCAAAACCAAGGTTAATTTGTGGCTACCATGGTTTAAATATAGTAACCATGTTTTTTGGTTTTATTTGTAGTAAATAAAATGTAATTTTCGTAAGGGCACTTAGACCATCTACAATGCCTCAAATTCCACCTTCAAGCTCCACTTTCTGTGAAAGAGAAGTCTAGTTTGAGGGCTGAGGATGAAGTTCATCCATGTTTTACATGAAATACCTTTGCGAGATAATGCTCACTATGAGTATATACAAATCTCTCTTGAAGAGATTGACAGCAAGAAGCTTGAAACATCTCCTCGAGTTTTCTGTCACACTTGTTGTGTTCCCCTCGGAGATTGTAAAAAGAGCTCTCAACTGAAGATGCCACTACGGGTGCTTTTTTACCTCAAAATGTCAACAAAAATACCTCTTATACCTAAACAGAGTGATTGAGTGTAGGTGAAGAAAAGAAAGAGAGGGAAAATGAGAGCAGTGAGTATGAAAGTGGGTGAATGAATATTAGCATGAAAAATGTTCAATTTAAAAACGAGAGGGCATTTAAAAGAGACAAAGAAGTGGTTATCTTAGTTTCTTTGTGTGTGTTGAAGGTATTGATATTTTTGTACTTATCCACTAGTGGTTAGTCTGACATAGTTTTTTCTCAAACTCCGTTATACACCATCAGACAAAACCTTTCAGTAAACAGCAGCCTGTCTTTCCCAAGCCGAGTACTGCCAAAATTCAGCTTTTGTAGCAGACAGATAAAGCATTTGTGTACCGGAACAAGGCTGTCCATGTTATTTATGAATTCTGAACATTTATTGTCATGACAGTTTCATACGACAGCCACTAAAATGCGCAAAATTGTTCTGAAAGATATTTGAGTCAGTATTACTGGTATTTTATTTTATTTTGCCGTTATTATCATAGGACAGTGTAGAGCTGACAGGAAGCGAAGTGGGAGAGAGAGGGGGCGGGGTTTGAGAAAGGTCCTCAAGCTGGGATTTGAACTCGGGACGTTCCTAGTGCAACGGCTATAGCCGCAAGGCAATTGGCACCAACAGTATAATTTTTGTTTTTTAATGATTATATTTGTTTGCATTTACAATTAAACCTCACTACTTTAGACTGGCTTTTCTCCAAAGCTTCATGATAACAATTTGTTTTTTTTTGTAACTGTCAATTGCATAAAATGGCCGGTTATGTGACCATGACACGGCGACACTTGTATAATAACAAAATAACTTTTTCTGGATGACTATGATGTATAGGGTCTTCATGTGAATGTACATTATTTTAATCATTCCTCCAAAGTGCATTTAGTTTCTTTATGTGTAAAGCTGTTTTAATTAGCAAAAATTGCTGAGTGCACTTTTAATCGATGTAAATTATATTAGCTGGATAAGTTTCAGGAAAAACCCTGGAACATCTACCGGAATTGTCAGCATGTCACAGTGAGTAGATTTGAGAATCTGTTAACATAGCAGGCTAAACTTTTTGCATAGCGCTTATTATGGAATAATGGAAAATTACAGGTTTAGTTATCTAAAACTTATCAAATACTCAGCACACAGATGAAGACATAACCTCAGTGGGCCTAATTCATAACACTTAAAGAATGAAT
>SCHK01003582.1:0-12120 GCA_004124795.1 Poropuntius huangchuchieni
GGCATAAAAATGTAATCTGTAAAATAATGGTGCTTAAGTTTAGTTTTTTTTTTTACATTCTAATCAATATTTTATATAATGGAANTTTTTTTTTTTTTACATTCTAATCAATATTTTATATAATGGAACAGATTACAATCTGATTTCAAGGTATTAATCCTGATTAATCAGGAACACAGACGTAGGTCTACCCGTATATTAATGAGAAGGGAAAACTGAAAACAGTCCATTAATTTCAGTAAAATGCAACGGTTGTGTGCTGGATTTAACTTTATATCTCAGCCAAGTCCAAATTCCATAATATATATATATTAAATTCAGTTATATAAGTTATAAAGGTGTTCTTTTGTACCTTTTGTCTGTTTAAAGGATTTGGTGACACCTATTTGGGGAAGTTATCTATTAAGAAGGACGGACGTGGATGAAAAAAAAAACAATGTCAAAGAGTTTCCTGCCTTACGTCTGCATCATAAAAAAATGTTTTGATTAGCATCACAGATTTTATTTGATCTGTAATAACCAAAATGATAGTCATGATAGTTATAGCTGCAATCATCATCATCATCATCACCCTCAACACAATATTTATCGTCCTTGAGCAATCCAATTAAGCATGACTCATGAAAATTACAGAAACTCATATCTCATTATAAAATCTTGTGCAAATGTATTTAAACATAGCCTACGCTCTAAACACTTCATAATAACTTTAATTAAATAACTGAAAACATTATCTCTGTTAAATATTAACAGATCAGTAGTTCAAGTAGATTCAAACCGAAACATATAAGACAAAGGTTAGTTATCAAAGGGAAGTTGTCACGACTTCTAGCTATAATGTTTTGAGTCAAAAAAGTTTAAAGTTAAGCTGTGTTCTCGAGACGAGTTTATTTTCCATAAATATCAGTTGGGGCGAGTTTTATTGGACATGTTTTCACATTACGTTGTATTTTTTTAAGTCTATGTTTTTGCAGTTTAATTTTATTTTAATTTTATTTCTATTATTATTATTTTATTTTTTTTATTAGTATTTTTTTAACAGCAAAATGACAAATTGTCTACTCTGTCTTTAATTTTGTATCTTTGTTTGTTTTCAGGGAAATAATGGTGAACATATTCCATCGATTTTTAGTAGCTATAAGACTATGATGTGCAGTATGTACCTAAACTGAATTTTAGAAATAAACTTTCCCTTTGAAATATTCACAGTAAAAGTGCAAAAGCTATCCACCGGTCTTCCCTATAAATCAAAGGTAAATTCCATATCTATTTGGATCTATATTAACGATCTCTTTAGCATTCTTTAAAGTAATAATGTTTTTATGTCATTAATAAATCATATTACAGAGTGTTACCCATAACCTCTCCCTCATTTCCATGTAAATTTGCAGAATAAAGGTATCCTGTCATCGCCACTGCCCACGCGCAGAGCTAGATTGCCCGCTGCAGGCAGAGCGCGGGAAGACAGGGCGCGGGAAGCGCGCGGAGCTTCACACGGAAGAATTCGCCTCAGCTGTCTTCACTGCAGATAAAACCAAACTAAATTTATACAGAGGAAAAATAAACATATTTATTGGATAGTTTCGTTTGTAATTTTGCCGTGTTAAGCCAAGGAACCCCGGACTCGCATTTCAACGAACGAAGTGACATTTTCCAAGGGAAAAAAAAGATGAAAAACTGTGTACAACGGAACTGAATGGGACGCTCAAACCCTCAGAAGAGTTCACCGATGAAGCTCAGAGTTAAATAACCTGTGACATTTATCTCTGAACACAAATCGGAGATGAGATCGCCCTATAACATAACGTTACATCGCTGATGAAGAGAGAGAGAGAGAGAGAGAGAGAGAGAGAGCACACGGATACGCGCGCGCTCCCGGTGCGGCACTCAGCGCGCTCAACAGCTCGTGCCTCCTCCATCCCAACCCTCTCCGCCAACGCCGTCTCTCCAATCTCTGCCCTCTCCCTCCCTGCTCGCTTTTCTTAAAGCTCATTTCCGTGACGATCCGAAGCTTTTCTCCGGCACGATGAGAGACGCGAGCAGCGCAGCAGTGGGACGAACCGAACAGAACCGCACGAAGCGGAACTGAGCTCCAGAACTGAACGAACCGGCATCATAAACAAACCTTTATAGAAAAAAGGAGATTTCATTCAAATCACGTCTTCATCTTCTCTCTTCTTGGTCTTAGAGAGAGAGAGAGAGACCGAAAGAGAGGGAGAGAGATAGGGGAAAAGCACAGGAAATCTTTAAACTCATCTTATTTCGGATGCTCCGGTGAAAAAAAAGGTGAATTTTGAGCGTTTCAGATGTTCACAGACTTTTTGGAGATGGGAGAATGACCTGAATGATCCGCAGAATAATCTCTGTATTTAATCAAATGATGCATTGATTTATTTCTGATGTAACTGCGCAGACTGCTGTACCAATCTCTAACAAAATCTTTAACAAAACGTATTTTTGTTAAAAAAAAAAATCTAAAATGCAAGTTTAATCTTAAGTTTAACATTGATATTTTTAATTATTATTTGTGCGTAAAATACGGAGATTTTTTAAAAAGCGTTTCATTGCAATGCTTGCTCTTTTTTTTCTTTGTAGCCAACCATCGGAGGCAACCTGGGACCACCCGTCTCCAAACCCTGGAGATGTAAAGTTGGACACCACTAAAACCGAGTAGGTATCCGCTACTTTATCGCTTGGGAATGGAAGGACATTGGAATTGATTGCTAAAGCCAGGACACCAGAGAAGGGTGGGAGGAAAATACAAAGTGCGCTATTCATGGAAAATTGCAGTCTCCTCTGGACGGAAAACAAGGATCTTTCGAGGGCTTTTGGTCCTTTTTTTCCCCTTTCGAAATCCAAGAGATCCGCAGAGTGTGGCACACTCAGCAGCATTTGGCTCTGAGTTTCTCCACTGATCTGCTGATAACATCTGCGCTAATTAAGTGCGTTCAGACTGTGGAAAGCAAATAACCTCCGTTACGCATTAAAGGTCTAATTGGCGTTTTGGCGACAGTTTTGGGATGCACCTGTCATTGTTTTTTGAAATTTTAAGTGGATGCAGCGGTTGATTCGATTTAAGTATGCATTTATTTTTATTTCATGTTTTATTGATCTAATGTTTTTGAGCTTTGCATGAATGTGGAAAGGGATGCTTATTCATAATTGACAAAAGTAATCATTTTTCCAAATGTCTCTTGTCCTGCACTGTGTGTATGTGTGTGACAGATGCAGTGAGATACAAAATAGATGGTTTCTAACTGTGATATGCATTAAACAGTTTAGATGTGCTTTGTTTCATTCGGTGGTTAAAAACATTAGTGGTGATTATGCCCTTGAGTCCTGTTTTTGGGTGTAGTGCAGGCTATCATCGAATGAAAGATGTCAAACCCACGATAATGCATGATCTCTATCGTAAATATGTCATGATGTGGAAGGAGGAGGTGTTTGTTGTGTAGTTTATTGCGCGAAACGCTCAAAGCATTGCAACTGTCACTCGCTGTCTGAGCCTTCTCATCTGACACGCTCTCTTTTTTCTGTGTTTTGTTGCAGTGCTGTGAAGTGGCTCTCAGCCTTAACTTCATCAGGACTCGGCGGAAGGATGCTGTGGTTTACCCTGCTAAGCACAATAGCTTTAGGATGGACTACGCCGATCCCTCTGTTGGACGAGTCGGAAGAAATAGATGAGCCTTGCTTTGACCCTTGCTACTGTGAAGTCAAGGAGGGTATTTTCCACGTCCACTGCGACAGCAAAGGATTTACAAATGTCAGCCAGATCTCCCAGACGTGGACAAGACCCTTTAAACTCAATCTGGCGAAGAACTCCATGCGCAAGCTGTATTTTAACAGCTTTTTGCACCTCAACAATGCTGTGTCACTCAATCTGGGGAATAACGCTCTGCAGGACATACATGTGGGCGCGTTCAATGGCCTGAGCATCTTGAAAAAGCTATTTCTGCATGAAAACAAACTGGAGGTGTTCAGGAATGACACTTTTATGGGGCTGGAGAGCCTAGAGTATCTTCAGGCGGATTACAACGTCATCAAGAGAATAGAGAGCGGGGCGTTTCGGAATCTGCACAAACTCAGAGTACTTATTTTGAACGACAATTTGATACCCGTGCTACCCAATTTATTATTCAGGTCCGTATCTCTCACACACCTTGACTTACGTGGCAACCGCTTGAGAATTCTACCCTATAAAGGGACGTTGGAATACATCGGTCGCAGCTTGATGGAGATCCAGCTAGAGGAAAATCCATGGAACTGTGTGTGTGACATTGTGCAGCTCAAAACCTGGCTGGAGCGCATCCCCTACACGGCACTGGTGGGCGACATAACGTGTGAATACCCTTTTCATTTACACGGTAAGGACCTTCGTGAGATCAAGCGAAGCGAACTTTGTCCTTTACTCTCTGAAGCAGAGCTGGAGGCCAAACATGGCATTCCCAGATTACCGTTTAATAACGAAAATGTATGGCCCACCAAGCCTTCGTCTATGTTGTCATCTTTTCATAACACGGCCTCCTCAGTAGAGTACAGAGAGAGACACGTAAAGCCGACTAAACGGCCCAGACCCACAAAAACACCACCCACTCCTCGTAGCATTTACCCAGGGCTGAATCAGCCTCCAATCGCTGCCTACCAGACCAGACCCCCTATACCAATCATTTGCCCGACAGGGTGCATGTGCAATTTACACATCAACGACTTGGGCCTCACTGTCAATTGTAAAGAGAAAGGCTTCCACAACATCTCTGAGCTGCTGCCACGACCACTCAACGCCAAGAAACTCTATCTAAGTGGGAATTTGATTCAGAAAATTTACAGGTCGGATTTTTGGAACTTCTCTAGCTTGGATTTATTGCACTTGGGTAACAATCGGATATCGTATGTTCAAGAAGGCGCCTTTATGAACCTACCTAATTTGAAAAGCTTATACTTGAATGGCAACGACATTGAAAGGCTCACTCCAGGCATGTTTCGTGGTCTGCAGGCGCTTAGTTACCTGTACTTCGAGTACAACGTCATCCGAGAGATCCAACCGGCCGCCTTCAGCCTCATGCCAAACCTGCAGTTGGTTTTTCTCAATGACAACCTGCTGCGCACCTTGCCCGTGGATGCTTTTGCTGGCACCTCCCTGGCTAGGCTCAACCTGCGCAACAACTACTTTCTGTACCTTCCCGTGAGCGGAGTCCTGGAGCATCTCCACTCCATCGTTCAAATCGACCTTCACCAGAATCCTTGGGACTGCTCTTGCGACATTATCCCGCTCAAGCAGTGGATCGAGAAGCTCAGCTCGGTCATCGTTGTGGGGGAAGTGACCTGCAAGACCCCGGACTTCGCTCTTGGCAAGGATCTGCGCACCCTGGAGGCTGAGATCATCTGCCCCGAGTTGAAATTCACCGCTTCTTCGCCGGTCCTGCCCAATGACATGACGGCCACCAGCGGCTCTGAGTTAGGACAGGCGCCAGCGACGGGAGCTGTTCCACTCTCCGTGCTGATTCTCAGCCTACTTATTCTCTTCATCTCCTCTGTGTTTGTGGCCGCCGGTCTCTTCGCATTCGTCCTGCGGAGGCGAAAGAAACTTCCCTTCAGGAAGCGTCAGGAGGTGGACCTTACGGGCATCCAAATGCAGTGCAAGATCTTTGAAGAGAGGCAGACCGCCTCGCCTGAGAAGCCACCCGGTCACGTCTACGACTACATCCCCCATCCCGTTACTCAAATGTGTAACAATCCAATTTACAAACCACGAGAAGGAGAGATCGAGAGCGAGCAGTTTGCAGAAACCAAGGAAAATAACAGTAATTATCGAACTCTTCTGGAGAAAGAGAAGGAATGGACGATGGCTGTGTCCAATTCCCAGCTCAACACCATTGTCACCATCAATCAGTCAGGTGACATGGCAGGCTTTCATGAGAACGGAGTGCTTTGCCCTACCGTGATTGACAGCCAGAGACCGACCCCTACGGTGGGCTTTGTAGACTGCCTGTACGGCACGGTTCCCAAATTAAAGGACATGCACGTTGCACATGCACATCCCCCCGGAATGCAATACCCTGATTTACAGCAAGACGCCAGATTAAAAGAAACATTACTTTTCACTGCGGGGAAAGGATTCCCTGAGCAAACCCAAAGTGAATACCTCGAGTTAAGGGCAAAACTCCAAACCAAGCCGGATTACCTCGAAGTCTTGGAGAAATCGTATCGATTCTAATTGAATTGGAAACAAACAAAAAAAAGAAAGAGAGTAAACTCGCTTACACAAACTCCCCCTCCCCTCCACGCCCAAAAAGAATACGTATCAAAAAAGAAGCATGGCAAAATTATATGTTTCACACACGTACACATACACACTCTCACACACATTTCCGCCAAGTCGCTTTTGGAGGAAAGGCCATACTCAGATTTTTCAATGAAGTGCCTTTTTTTCAGAGTAGCCAGCAATGTTACCACCCATTATTTTTGTACGGAACAGATTTGTTGTTGAACCTCCGGAGCGCCTGGCACAGTTTGTAGAATATTTGCAGTTTGCTGCATGCGTTCGACTGCAGAAGGAGGTTATCAAGCAAAAACTTCACCTGCTATAGAGATACAGCGACGTATTACCCGTTGAGTGGTCTATTTAATTTTCTATACCGCAAAAGACAGAGTTCTATCTCAAGGACGCACCCGAGGATCAATATTTGTGAATATCTAATGACACTTCAAGATTTTATGGAGTTCAACGCACTTTCTTAAGAAAAATGCTTCTGGATACTATCACTAACAGCTTTTTAGGAAGCACTTTTAATGTTTTCTCTCTCTCACAAAGATTTGACAAAGTTAAAAATGTGCATATATTTATTCTGTAATTTCAGTGAAAGATTTAATTGTAAAGGTAATGTTAAATCAATGTATAGTGATTATGCGTCTGGTATAGCCTTCTTAATAAAAATACAAAGTCTTAAATCAAATAAAAAGGGTACCAATGCATACTGTTTGTGAGAAATAGACTTGACGTATTGGTATGGCGCTTCAAATGGCAAATTATAAAATGCACATTAACCTATCTAGGTCTCATTGCTGCTAGGAGAGTCCAAGTTGAGACAGTCTCTGTATGCATGTGTCATCGATGGGTTTGGACAAGAAAAGGAGACCTTGGTTTAGATTTGAGTCTTTCTGTGAGGTATGTTGTTATACCTGTCCACTGCTTACTAAATTACACAACATTTGAGATGAATATTTAATGCAATGTCACTTTTACATGTGTCCACAAGAGGGAGAAAGAGAGACACACTCGCATCATGTCTGTGGATGGACAAAATTGATGTTTGATTATTTGAGGGAAAACGCCCACTTATTTTTTCAGGTATGATATACAACTTCGTCCAACATATGGCATTTGAATATAAATTCTGCTTGTGTGTGTGTGTGTGTGTGTGTGTTGGGGGTCATTTTAATGTTGATGCATTACTCAAGTGACATAAATACGTACTAGAAAGTGATCTGTCCAACAAAAACTGATTTTCTACTCCTCTTTGACAACAAAGTGGCTATTTTTTAAACCAAATATTTTATGTCTGTTTGCCTTTGCCAGTTCTATCCATAACCATTTACGACAAACATCGAAATACGGTTCATATATTATAAAGTGTAATTATTTCTCCTGAGGTTGTCATGGATGCAGAATGGTCTTTCTTTGTTTGTTTCTTATCATTCAGTTGACTAGCGTAGATTCTGTTTCCTCTGTTCAATACCCACCAAGAACTTTATTTATATTTTTCCCTACATTCATCATTTACCCAGCCTGTTTTGTCAATATTTCAATAAATTTTGCTTGGTCCATATTTAACAGCACTCCCTGTTGTGCAAATCTGTTTCACATCAATAATGTGTCCAAACAGAGAGCCTTTGTGCTTTTTTTTTGTCAAAAAGTATTCATAAATGATCGTTACTTTGGTGCCCTCTTAACTGCATTTCTGTCTGTCGTGCATTCTCTTCAGAGCTTGCCTGATTCTTTCTTCTGTAGAATGGGAGATGTTGTAAGAACTTTTGTAAGTGAAGGTGTCATTCAGAGATTGCGTGGTGATCTCTAACGCTGCTGTCTGGATTCTTCACTGTGATGAAGAACTGCTCAGGGACAGTAATGGTCATAGGGACAATGTCACCTTGCTGTGGATTACATCTAGGTTGTCCTTGTCTCTATATTTCAACGTAATGATCTTACTTTATTTTTTGCTAAAGGGTAGCGGAGCTAATGATGTATGATGTTGGTGTCGACAGAGTTCATTTTTGAATGAATGATGTTCTAAAGAGTTGAACTGGACAAAATATGTAATTAGAAAAGTCGTTCTTTTTTTGGCTACTATTCATTTTATTATTGTGTTTGTGTGTGTGTGTTTAAAAAGCCTTCCTTTTTGACTCCACTAATCAATGTAATAGGCAACTCAAAAACAAACTATCTTGTTGACATTATCTAAAAAAAAGCGCAATTTAATAAATGCCAGGCCATGTTATGACTGCTAAGATGTGCAGATTTTTGCTGAAAAATGTAGTACCGTAGATTTTATTTCAAGCCATGTGATTGACGTTCATTTCACGCAACTTGCATATGTGTTTATTTTCTAGTTTTTCCCACATTTTGCCGTTTAATACATCCCCCTGAGGTTAATCTTGACTTGTTAGATCTGTGCTTGGCAAATGATCAGTTGGTTGGGGTTTATGTAATCTATACTTGACTTATGTCAACAAACTGTTGCTCATTTGTAGTATCGAGCGATTTCCTACATCAATATCATCGTTTTGTTTGTGGCTTGGTCCTGGCGAAACATCGACATGGCCGCTTTCTCTGCCGTCTTCCTCTTGCTTGTTTGTTGCTGTGGGGCTTTGTTGTGATGCATTCTGGGAGATGCAGCACTGAATCTGCATTTCACTTAGTTTCTTCCTCCTCTTGATGGTTTGTTCTTGGGCTTTTCAAAGGGCTTAATTAGCTAAAAATGATCAAAACCCAAGGAGGTGGATTGAGGGGGAAAATTAAAAAGGAAACGGGGGAGGAAGAAAGACTTGAATTTAAACAGGCCAAGCATGCAGTTCAGCATGTAGAATCAGATCTTCTGGAATGTGCAAAAAAATTTAAACTGGATTTTGGAGTTGTTTGAGTGCAATTGACTGAAGACCTTCCATTAATACGAAATATGCAAGCATGCTTGGGTTATATGACTTGTCATATTTCTACAGTGACTCCAGAAAGTTTTTGGACACTTAAGCCACAGACACTAAAATGTCTAAATGTCATCGCATTAGAAAATATTAAATCAAGTCGCGTCTAGGATGAAATGAAATGTTTTTCTTCATTAATTTCACTTTTCTTTATCATTTTTGCTCAGTGTCTTTTAATAAGCTGGTGTTTTGATTATTTTTATTGGATATATGCAGTCTGTTCAAGATTGGTTGCATGAACAACTATGGACTTGTTTTATTCATTACAAACAAAAAGTGTTGAAAAGGCATTCAGACATTTTAAATGGTGCTTAAGTGTCCTTTCTAGGGTCTCTGTGCATGTATGCGCATTCCTGTGTGAGTTATGTACATGCTTTTCATTACTGTGCAAGTATTTGCTAGCTTTTTGAGAGATGTTGTCAGAATAGGGAAGATGGCTTCAGAGCCCGAGGGAATAGAGAATGTCTAATGACTCGTGGCGGTGCTGAAGGTTGCTGTCCAAGGTGCTGAAATCACTTTGCATGCGAATGGAATAGAAATTAACTCCAGCTCTGTCCTTATCCTTACAATTGTTCTCTTTTGAGGTTCAATTTTAATTCAGAATGTTGACCTGCTAAAATAATTAATGTGAAGTCTTGCATTTTCCATTAGCAAACAGCATTTATTTCCTCTGAATTATGAAGCGAACTGAAATGTTTCAATTCCCATTACACAATATTAATAATGCAAATTGCTTCAGTGCAAGTTAATTACAGGAATCAGATTTTGTGTCATTTACTGTATATTTTTGTGTGTGTGTATGTATTCAATTACCTGTTGTTTCAGTGCAGAGGTGCAATAAGTCAGAGCTGATAGACATCAAACCTCCCCATGTGAGAAGCCGTTCACATGTCATGTCTATGCATGTGTGAGCTCAGTTTAAAAGAGGAAAGAGACAGTAGGAGGGAGACAGAGGATTGAATACCGTGCTTGTGAAAAATCTCTCCCTGAATTTCGTTAGAATTGCAAGTATTGTGTTAGACAGCATTGTGTTCGGGCTGATGTTTAGGTGTGAGCAGACATCAGTTTTCTCGTTCTTCTTTTGTCTCGTGGTTTTTCTTTGCAGCTCGTTCATGTAGGACAAAGAATGAGAGCACATAGATAAATGGAGAGAAGTGGGGGGGGGGTCGTCAGCACGTACTGTATCTGCAGCAGAAGCAGTATAAAAGCATTCACACATACTTTTCTGGATTCTGCTGCTGTTAGAGGGCAGATGTTACTGATGCTTTGCCATCGTACATTTTTCCATTTTAAAATGAATAGTTCATTCATTCATTCATTCATTCAAAAAAAAATCCCAATGGACCCTTTGCAGTGAATGGGTGCCGTCAGAATGAGAATAATCAAAATAATCCACAAGTAATCCAGTCCATCAATTAACATCTAATGGATAAAAAAGCTGCATGTTTGCAGGAAACAAATCCATCATTAACTGTTGCTTCTGGCTGAAATATAAGCCTTGTATCCATAATATTGCTTTCTCCAGTAAAAAAGTAATCTAATCTGAATTTAGAGAGAAATGTGCACACATCGTTTACAAGTCAAAACAGTTCTAAACAAATATGGGTGGATTTTGAGAGGACAACAGGAGATGGACTTTTTCATTGGAGGAAGAATTATTATGGTTTATGGACTGCATTTTAGCTGGAAGCAATGTTTTGAAGTTAAAAATGTCCAGATGATGGATTTGTTTCTTTGAAACACACAGCTTTTCGCTTCACAAGGAAATACTTGATGGACTGGAGTGGTGTGGATTATTGTGATGTTTTTATCAGCTGTTAGGACTCTCATTTTGACGGCATCCATTCGTATACATAGGTGAGCAAGTGATGTAATGGTCAATTTCTCCAAATCTGAGGAAGAAACACACTCATCTACATCTCGGGTGTTCTGAGGGTGAGTAAATGTTAGCAGATTTTCATTTTTGAATGAGCTATTTTTTCACTGCAGCTCAAATCTATAGCTAGACAGACACATGCTCATTTGTGAGAGACGAGGTGGTGAATATTCCTGGAAATGTTCTGATTGCATTACCAAGTGCTCTTATGCTATAATGCATCAGAGAGGTTGGAGTGAATGCTGGAAAGAGGTTGCTGTGTACTGTATTGTAGCAGGCAGTTAACTTCCTTTGGCTCTCGGAGCTATTAGAATGCACCTCAGAACGGTACAGACACAGCTGAGTGTATCGATCCAAGCCGGCAGCGCCTGCCACCGCTCGATAGAAATATCTATGCAAGCACTTGATCGTGACTCTGTGTGTGTGCGCATTCTTTTCTGTGATGTAAGTGCTTATGGTGAGGGGTGATGGGAAATACTTGAATCTATGCATATGAGTTGGAAACATTGAGTTAGAGTTGTGTGTTTTATTAAACCATTTAATGTTTAGGCTGTATTCGTGAGTGGGTTAATGATGGCAGTTTTGCATAAGCAAGGTCACTTACATCATCTGTCAGAGGGTGATGAAACCCACATCAATCAATGAGGCATTTACTGATTTTGTACCAGCAACCGCTTTCATACCTGCTTAATGCAAATCAGAGCATTGTTTGTTTACATTTGCGTGCGACAGCTGCACGTCGGCGCATCATTAATGAGTGTGCCGCTGACATTTACTCCTCAATCTGGCACTGTTGACTTCCTCTAGACTGCTAACATGCAGCCAATACACGAAGAGGAAGTGTTGTGTGCTTGTGTGTTTTGTATGCACTTGTGTTTTTAAATGGATTTGTGCACACACATTTAGGATTATTTACGGAAACAACTCACAATGGCATTTTTTATATTGCTGCATATAACTTTTATTAATAGAAGTGTGATTCCCATGCCCACACTGTAAAAAATTACCGTGATTTTAACAGAAAAAAAACTGTGAAAATGCTACAG
>SCHK01003899.1:1802-15440 GCA_004124795.1 Poropuntius huangchuchieni
CAGTTTCAAAATATATACTGCATGTGTGTGTATTTCTATAAACATATATATGTATTTAAATAAACACACATATGTATTACGTAAATAAAAACTTTTATTTTGAATTAATCGTTTGACAGCACTAAATATAATCTAATTACAAGTACTTACTTTTTAGGAATCTGATTATGTAATCCAGAATACATGTAATCAGTTACTGCCCAGCCGTATACATAGGTATTATTTTATTTCAGAATAGAGCGAGCGATCCTATCACAGTCTGTCCTACAGGGACGCCGTTTCTCCGATGCCCATATGTATTTGTGGCACCGGCAGCCTACAAACATTTCTCTGGCAGTCTCCTCACCTCCCTCTCCTGCTCGCTTTTTCCGTTCCCGTCATTTTTCACAGCTCCTCTGAGACAGGATTTATACGCATTGCTAAGCGTATGTGTGTGTGTGTGTGTGTGTGTGTGTGTGTGTGGAACGTGCTCGTATGTGGACTGCAGGGGGCTTCCAGCTCTAATTTCTGCTGGCCGGCCGTCTGCCGCTCTCCAATTAAAACTCACACACACCCTTCCCCCTCTACACTAGTGATGAGGACATTTCCTCTAGAACTAAATCTGCAAGGACATCAGAAGAAAGTGAGCTCCTAAACGGTTACACTAACATTCAAAAGTCTGGGCTTGGTGAGATTTTTTTTTAATGTTTCTCAAAGAAGTCTCTTCTGCTCACCAAGGCTGCATTTATTTGATCAAAAATGCAGTACGAATAGTAAAATGATGAAATATTATTATAAATTAAAAGAACTGTTTTCTATTTCAATATATCAGAAAACGTAATTTATTGCTTTGATCAAAGCTAAATTTTCAGCATCATTACTCCAGTCTTCAGTGTCACATGATCCTTCAGAAATCATTCTAATATGCTGATTTGCTGCATCCCAACTGTTGCTCCCTGACAGCAATGGGAATGACTGGAGTGCAAATCGAGACATCATGTATTTAATATTCATTTATATGAAGAAATAAACCTTAGTCACATCTCAAACTGTGCTCATATTTGTATATACCAAGCATTTAAGCATAAACATCAAAGAGAAAGTTAAAACACCGCTGAGCTACAAAAGAGCAACCTTTGAGCAACAACATTTTGCTCAAGTCAAATGATTCATTAAACTGTTCATGTGATGAATAATCTGTTGTTTGACACCAATTCTGTCAAATTCTGTAAAGAAACACAGCACCAAATCTACTACAAACCTCTGGAGAAGGTTTGTTTGGGTCTGAAGACTGAAACGTTCAGATGTCCAAATCGAGCGAAGTTTATAAACAAAGACAACAAACACATTTTTCCCAGCACAAAAACACACAAACTCTCTGATTGGAGAACAAGCAATCTGATGTCGTAAATTTGTAATATTTCCAACTGGAGACCAAAAACATGTTGGTTTTCTCAAGCAAACAAACGACTGCGGCTTACAACGGAAAACATCAAATGACGACAATTTCACTCTGTCCAGCATGTGATGTACGGAAATAGAGGAATAATTTCATAGAGCAATTTATGTAATCATTTTATGAGTCCTTCTATTATTGCATTAGTAATAATATGTATAAAAATTATACTAATTACAATAAATTTATTATAATAAATAATTTAAATTTAAATGTATTTATTTAATTACATTTAAGTAGTAAAATATAATAAAACTATATATATATATTAGTGCTGTCAAACGGTTAATCGCGATTAATCGCATCCAAAATAAGTTTTTCTTTACATAACAAATGTATATTTATTACGTATATATAAATACAAACACATGCATGCATACATTTAAGAAAAATATGTTATGTTTATATATTAAATATATTTATATATAATTCAAAATATAAAAATACGAATGTATAAATGTATAAACATGCAAATATTTCAAAATACATGCTGTATGCATGTGTATTTATATATACATAATAAATATATTCAATATATATACACAAACATATATTATGTATACAAAAACTTTTTATTTTGGATGCGATGAATCGCGATGAACCGTTTGACAGCACTAATATATATATTTATGTATTTATTATAATTAATAAAATTCTAAAAAAAATTATTTAATAAGTTTTATACAATATTTAAATAAATCTATTTATCCATAAGCTGATATAATACTTCAAATAATAAATGTATTTTTTTTCTATTTCAGAATATAGCAAGCCATCCTTTCGCAGTCTTTCCAAATAGAAATAGAGTGATTCACAGTTTTGTGACAAAGGTGTTTGAAATCTAAATGGCTGTATTCTCATGTGCTCGTCCTCACGCTGCAGGAAGTGACAAGTGTGGAGGGGCATTGTGGGTATGAAGGGTGCGGCAGCAGTGCTGGGAATTGAAACCAATTACATTAGCGGGTGTTGTGAAGCCTCGGCGAGCGCTGCCCTGTGGCCCTCCATTATTTCATCTTTTCACACGTTCCAGAAGCCGAGAGGCGGTTTGATCTGTGAGGGACGCGGCGGGTGGGTGAGACGTCTCGGGGTGCTCGTGCTCAGTTTGGCTGGAGAACCACAAAGAGCTTTCAGTCTCTCAACGTGTGAATCTGTTTAATAGTAAAAACTCATTTTACACAGCTAAAGCGCTATGAGTTACAGACATGAAATCAAAATCGATGCATTTCGCCTTCTCAATAAATGTTCCTGGTCTTATCGTCAACGATTCATCAGTGCATGTTATTAAAAATATGTTTTCGTAAGTTTTCAACATGACCTAATCAAATCTAGATGCATAAAATCCACCATGTACTCAGTTTCAGCATTAAATAAGGGTGGGAGTCATTTGGCACCAGTCCAATTCTGATTTAAAGAGTCACGCTTCCAAAATGATTCCTGATTCCTCTTTCACTGCACGTTGCCTTCGTCATAATATAAACTAAAAAACTTTGTGTTTTCATTTAATATAATAAATGAGCATTTACATTCAAAATAAATGAACTAGTTTAAGAAAATGTTTCTAGTATGCTTAAAATATAAACACAGAATCAATTCACTATTTTTATACAATGATTCAGAATCATTAAACAAAGAATTAAGAGTCATTTTAGTACTTTAAATTGAAATGATTTTAGTTAGCTGCCAAGGTAATGTGTCTAATCTTTATTTAAGTTTTAAAATTTGATCTAATATATATATATTTTTTTTTCAATTAATGCAAACCATTTTTAAAAGTTTGTAAACTCAGGACACAAACGCATCCCCAAAACAGATCGACATAGACACTGGCTCATTACTTCCCCTCAAAGCACACTGTCATTTCCTGCTCCGCTAGCAAACGGACAAACCAGCGCAGCTCAAGGTGAACTGACTGAGAACAAACGCCTTCCCTTCCTCCTCGTACGCCCTTCAGGAGACCTCTCTGCCTCCCGCTCTTCTCTCTGTGTTTTGGCAGGTGATGAATACAGTACACCACTGCTTCTGCTGCTGCAATGAGCTGCTCCAAACGCAAGGGCGAACAAAAAGAGTTGGCAAATGTCATTTCTACAGCATTTACTACGATCTCAGCCTTTTATATCACAGGCCTTGTGTGTCTGGCTCACATATAAAACATCCTGCCAAAATAAAGACTGACCGAAGCATACTTCATGACACTGAGGTGTATCTGGGTCACTGTTATTATGCGTAATAGCTATCAGATGACTATAGACACAACAGAGAGTCAGAAAATCATTCCCTGTCCCATTCAGGGCTGGAAAATATTATAGAAAATGATATATAATACTTCTTACTTAGAACTTTACCACATATTACTAAAATAATTATAAATTAAAATGCCATTTTAAATCATGATGCAAATGAACCGATGAAGTGGGCAGTTGGAACTGACTCACATTTACCGAACGTAAAATGAATCACATTTACCAACTCTAATGCCATTTGTGCTAACAAAGTGCTATTAAAACATCTGCGAGTCACGAGACAAGAAAGGATCCAAAAACTAATCCTAAAACTAATTAGTAAACTTAATATTACTTAATTGCACGTCTCCACCAAAGTCATTGCGAACATATTCTAGATGTTCAATGCATCGCCGTATATACTCCAGTCTGCACGGCCAACATGGCACGAGCTGGAAACAAACATCAGCATTCTGTTACGGACGGGCGGCTCAAACAGCAGACCAGCGTGCCAAACTCCTGCAGCTTAATGTGTCCGGCGAGGCACAGCCGATCAATCTGCGTGTGAAACGCGGCGCTGTAGCGTTTACCGTTCAATTTACCTGTCAAGAAAGTCAGTGGGCCGCATACAAAGGCAGCCGACAGAAACGTCTCTCCACTCTCCTGAAAGAAGCGCTTTCACCAAGTCACACCGCTCGAAATCTCCCCATCTCTGACAAACTCTGATGGAATTAGTGGGATTTGAGGATTTATTGCTTGGCGGTTGTCATGTGTTACCACACGCCGATGGCGAAACAAGAGTTGGTGCGCTCTGGACTCGACCCAGGGAGATCAGAAAAACTCATTAGAGCCTGTGAAATGCAAATGGAATTGCATGCAGTGCAGGAGATAATGCTCATTATCTGAAAATGAGTAAATGCTAAAGGACACGTAAAGCTGGGTGGCAAGACTGTAGATGTATATGGGAGCCCATTTCCAAAATAGAGTAAACAGAACAGGTAAATGTGAGAAAAAGGGACAAAACAACAGGCGCATAAAAAATAATATGAAGGAAAATATCACAATTATGAGAAATATATTTGCTACTATAAGACTTAAAATTACACTGTGATATTACCACACGGCTATTAAAACATTTTTAAAATTCAATATATAACTATAAAAATCTATATAAAATATTGTGATTGCCATTATAAGTGAGACATTTACTCAATCAATTGGTTCAAAAACACAATAATTCATTCAGGAAAAACACAAGTAACTGCCATTATAAGCTAATCATTGAATCATTTACTCAACTGATTTGCTCAAATGCAATGACTCATTCAGGAACAAAGCAAGTGACTGCCATTTCAAGCGAGTCATTGAATCATTTACTCGACCAACTTGTAAAGATACGACTCATTCAGTAGAGCTTGGATAAATCAATACATCGCGAATCGAGAAATGATTCAGCATTGATTCTGGGATTTTCCGAATACATCGCGATTCCTCTGGAATGGATTCTGAGCTTGCTGCATGCTGTAGAAACAGCCATACTCTGCTTGTTTCCAAATCCTTACACACACTTGAATCTAAAATAATCATTCATAAAATTTGAAAAGGCTGAAACTAATTACAAGGGTGTTCACAATGGGCTGTGTTTACATTAATCTCGCGTCATAAAAGCATTCTAAGCTGAGGTGAAACTACATGATACTGCCGAACGCACAAGCACTCTTCTTCATGAGCATTTGAGTGTGCGGATAAAACTACAGTAGAGCGCCATCTGCTGTTAAAATCTAAGCTCAGAATCAATTTCAGAGAGAATCAGGATGCATTCGGAAAATCTCAGAATCGATTTATTGTCCCAGCCCTATCATTCAGTAACAACAAAATTGACTGCCATTATTAGCAAGTTATTGAAGCATTTACTCAACCGATTTGTTTCCCAGAGATATGCGACAGGTAATTGGGCTAAACTTTCTTTGGAACTATTTTCATCGTCGAAGCAAAAATACACAAAATACACAGAAATACTGTGTTTGTGATGTAAAATCCCTCACATTTTGGTCATTCGCCCACCTTTATGCAGTCGCCTTATTTTGCATCAAACGCAATCAGCTGCAAAATAAAGCAACACATTGAGCCGGGAGAATAGTAGGTCAGAGACGCGATCAAACGGCTGTGTTTGTCTTTGTAGTGCGGATGAGCTGCGCTACAGCAGGTCTGAATGTGGGATCCTCCCAGGCTGCTGCATTTGAGCAGTTTTTCCACCTCATCACACCGGGAAATGTGTTGTGGAATGGTCCTGCATGCTTATTCACGCGGCTCTGCGTCTGCTCGAGGGTCTGACTAACAGCAGTTTTGGCCTCTTTCACTATCTTCACGCCACATGCGTTCGAGCAACACACACATGCTAATCAATAGCAATCAGCAGAGTCATTACATGATGAAACATCCATGGCGAATGTAAATGGAATACCAGCATCCTATTTACTTAGTATGTACTGCATATTGCTGCTGCTTCTTTTTTTTATGCACTTAGTATAAACGTCTCAAACAGTAGCACGCTACATGACCTCACTATGCATGTTCATCTCAGAAGTAAGGTTATTTTGCATTTTAATCCAATTTAGTGTAAAAATGACTTCACTTTTGGCAGTCTGACTTAATAATGAGTCACAGTGATGCTAAATCACAGTTCTGGTTCGTTCGTCACACTGGAAATGGAAGGTCAAGTTGAGTACATTGCCTCGGGATACACTCTGTGCTTTGGTTGTGTACTGCAGATTTGGGCAGATGAAGTAGGTCATCCAGGTTCTCCATGCATACAGGAAAACTGTACAGTAAGCAGAAATACAACTGCAGAAATAGTATTATGGAGTATTTTTGCATGCATTTTAATGGTTCAGTCTTGATAAGAACTGCAAACTACACACTTCATCTATCTAATGAACTCCAGGGTGCAGCTTAAATTGATTTCATCAACAGCATTATCAGTCATATTAGATTCTGTAGCATCTGCTAGAAACACAATCAGACACAGTCCAGGAACTTCAAGACATCACGGCTGATAAAAATGACCCTCACTTTAAAAACATCAGACAAGCTTTTTATAGAAGTTCAATGTGTTTGTATAGTTTGAAGCTGTAGTAAGGCTATAATACCACCATGATATTTTGGTTATTCATTTCCAAATCTTTAAATTAATCTTGAGGACATCATGCAGTGGATTAAACACGCATTTTTGGGTCTATCCCTTTACGTCTGTGAAGACTATTTATTTTTTATCTTTAATAACAATATTTTTCACTGTTCACTGACAGACTTTTTACCTCATTTCTATGGGACAGTCTTTTTGAATATTCATCATTGCACATTATTTCACGTAAAAATGTTGCTTTTGTAATCTTTCAGACTGCATGCTCCGCCTCTGAAACGAATTTCCTTTTCTGATGACATCATCAAGCCCTCTTATTTTTCAGCTTCTTTTTTTTTTTTTTAAATCACACACTCTATTCTGGTTTGTAACGCCAATGTTTCTTGATCTCCCTACATTTACTCTCATCAGATATCCCTTTTCACTTAGAAATAGGTCACGGGTTATGAATGGCATTTCACACTGATTTTATGAGTTTAGATTTGGCTAACTCTACTAGTATATTTTGCTGACACAAAATAATCCTTGTGCTCTCATAATGATCAGAAATTCTTTTGTAAAAGTCATCACCAAGCCGTTTTTTCCAATCACATGGTCTGTTATGGTTTGTAATGCCCAAGTTTCTTAATCTTCCTACATTTATTCTTCTCAAATGTCCTTTTACGCTTAGAAATGGGTCACATTATGGGAGTAAAATGGGTTACGAACGGCACTTCACACTGATTTTATGATAGTTGGCAACTGGCTAACTGTCCAAGTACATACACAAAAATCATTTTTAAAAAGCTGTCATTATGCAATTTGCAAACTGGTATTTCTTCTAAATATTACATTTTCTGATGTTTTTAAAGCAAGCAGGAATTTTTCCAATCACATGCTCTATTCTGGTTTGTTATGCCAACGTTTCTTGGTCTCCCTACATTTATTCTCATCAAATACACTTTTTCACTTAGAAATGGGTCAGAAACTGCCATTTCTAATATTGTTAAAGCAGACATGAACTGATAGAGATACTTAATATCTCCCCATGAGATGAAACTGTTGGTTTTATAAATGATACTCCAATTTTTCCACTTTATGAACACATTTTACACTGTTCACAGAAATCGCCAGTTCATTCCTATGGGACACGCTACAAAGATTATCTGCGTTAGCAACAGTTAGCCTTGTATTCGGTTGCAAGCTGCAATAAAAGTATGTGTGTGTTGCGTACAGCATCTTGCGGGAGAAACGAGCCAATCTGGGAGGTGAAAAACCAGAGGGAACAAGCAGAACAGGAAGTTCATCTTGGTGTCAGCGGCTGAAAGATGAGAACCAGAGGGAATCTATTCAAGGTTGCCTAATAACTCCCCCCGCTGGCTCCTCAAAACGCAGCTAAGCATTCACACGCAGGTGAGCCGCGAGACCCGCAGCAGGCCTGGCCGTCTGCCTGGCCGTCTGATTCCGAGCGTTTCTGCCCATCGTGGAAGGCTGTAAATACGCTGGCAAATCATAAACCCAGCAGGTGCGTCGGCCGCTGACGGTTAATCATCCACCTGTCTCCCTGCGCGCTTCCTTTCTCGTTGCGGGAGGCTCTTCAAAACACCTTCCTCATCAAGATCCGCACGGCACTGCGGTTACCTCGCGAACGCCCCGTCGACACGGAAGGCGCTCAGTCAAAATCAAAAATCAGCGGCCACATACCAACCAAACAGGTGCGGCAGACGATAGCGTGTTTGTCATGGAGGATTCGCTAAGCTGTGTTTGGATGCCGCGGGACACGAGCGGCTCCGGTGATGGATATAATGGCGAGAGAACGATAGCCTCCCCGCAGAGATCTAATAAATAACGCAGGAATCAAATGGAGATAAGGTTTTGCAGCTCCCCAGAGGTTAAGAGCTGCTAAATGAGGTTAGCGCGGGAGTATCGCCTCCGATAAGGGTTAAGCCCACTTCAGTGAATCTGCCGCTAAATCACATCGGACTGGAGTATCGTTTATTAAACCGAGAGAGAAAAAAAAATGCTCCATCTCTATGGGCAGATTTCAACTATCTATAGCTATTCCTGCCGCCTTTAACGATATCGTCAGAGCGTTCGATATTTAGAAATTTTGCAGTTTGTTTACGCCAACACTCACTGGCCATAAAGTCAATGTAAAAACACAGTTCGTAACCCATAATTGAACACATTTACAAGTTAAAAGGGTATTTGATGAGAATAAATATTGGGTGTTNGTAAATTAACACATTTCCAAGTTAAAAGGGTATTTGATGAGAATAAATATTGGGTGTTTATATGAATTGATCAGATCGTGAAACACTGATGTTACAAACCAAAACAGTACCTGTGATTGTAGGAAAGGAGGGCTCGATGATGTCATCGGAAAGGGAAAGTTGTTTCAGGGGTGGAGCAAATGAAAGATTTCAAAAGCGTTGCTTTTTCCATTAGAATAACGTGCACTGATGAATTGTTGGCAGTGAGATATTTGCAGAGGAAAACATTCTGTAGTGTGTCTTCAAACAAAAAAACTTTAATTTGTACATAAATAAAAATTAAAGTTGTTGTAAATATGAATATTATGTATGCTCAGAAGTCTCTTATGCTCACCGAGGCTGCATATATTCGATCAAAAATACAGTAAAAACAGTAATATTGTGAAATATTATTACAATTTGAAATAACGATGTTCTATATGAATATGTTTTAAAATGTAATTTATTTCTGTGATGCGAAGCCGAATTTTCAGCAGCTGATTGATACTTTAATGAAAACAGTATATTTATTGTGGAAACCATGATACATTTTATTTTTCTGGATACTTTGAATGAATAGAAAAGTTGAAAAGAACAGCATTTATTTGAAATAGAAATCTGCTGTAACATTACTAATGCCTTTGCTGCCACTTTTGACCAATTTAACGCATCCTTGCTGATTAAAAGTATTAATTTCACTCAAAAACAACGGTAAAATATGCAAAATAACCCCAAATCATAAAGCTGATCATTAACTGAGCATCTATACAGATGCTATACATTTCAAACAAACGCTTCAGACGCTGACAGCGCACAAGACGAAACGTAACAAAGCCGCCTAAAAATAAAACCCGTTCCGAGGATGAGCTCCTCGCTCTGCCGCCGCTTTCATCGCGGATGCCCCAGAAAGCACAAAACTTCACCAGGTTCTTGTCTTTCAGCAACTTTCATCATCTTCAAATTATTCACGGCTAAATGATTAAAAGAGCGTGCGTTTGAGAGAATTAGCGCCCGCGGGTCGAGCCCACCAGCCTCCGTAGGCCTGAATCAGCCGCCCTGACGCAGAGAATAAGCACCTGTACACCTGCCCTCGGTAACAGATAACCGCTCTCCGAGCCCTTCTGAGTGAGTAATGGATGGGATGTTTAATCTGCTGAGGTAGTGATACCGGGAGAGCCAGCGAGAGCCAGCGAGAGCCCCGTAATCCTTGTAATCCGCGGTAAACAAAGTCTTCCCCTCTACGAGCTTTATCGGCGCACACCGACAGTGGCGCTGGGAAAATATAAAGTGCTTTTGAACATATTAGTGTAATCCAATCCGGAGCAGAGGCGCCCGAGAGGTCTTTGACAAACTCTGAGACGCTTTATTGATCTCTACGGAGAGGCGAATATGGGATTCATCTTCAGGGACGACACGAGAGGCCTAGTTTTTTAAGTGAAAGAGTATTACTATGGGTGACGCAGATAAACATCTTCAGGCCAGACGCTCTTAATACCAGAAGGGGTGAAAGAGATGCATGTAGGACCAGCGCTAATAAAACAAAAGCAGGAGGAGCACAAAAACAAGAGCATAAGGAATGATAAAAGGAGGGATGAGAGATTTATGAGTGTAGAAAAACAGCCTGAGAATAATCTAGCTTAACATGGTACCAGGAGCTACTGACTGAGTATTAAAAGATGGTGATGAGATACAGTAGCAATCAGTTAAATACTAAACTTCAGGATGTGTGTTGACTAAAAGTGGACAATAAAAGAGTTTAGAAATACCTCAGACATGAAATATATACTGCTGTTCAAGAGGTCAGTAAGTGTCTTCTGCTCACCGAAGCTTCATTTATTTGTTCAAAAAATACATTAAAAATAGCAATACTGTGAAATATTACTACAATCTTTAAAGCATATTTTAACATGTAATTTATTCCTGAGATCAAAGCTGAATTTTCAGCATCATTACTCCAGTCTTCAGTGTCTCATGATGCTTCAGAAATCATTCTGATTTGTGCTCAAGACACATTTCTCATCAGGGTCATTATAGTTAATTAAAACTACAGTCGTTTTTTATTTTTATTTTTTTGCCAATGTAGCATTTTCATTTAGTTTAACTTCTACAAAAAGTACAAAAGTAATAAAAACAGACCTATTTTATAACAACTAAAAATAAAATGAAAATTTTTAATTATACTAAAAATATTTGTAAAAAATGATTGCAAAATATTAAGAAAAACTCAATGCTAACATTATAACAGTAATAAAAAGTAAATAATAATACTAAAATAACACTGTTTCTTGTTATTATCAATGTTGAAAGTGGTGCTGCTGCTTAGTTTTAATTTTAAATTAGTTTTTTTTTTTCAGGATTCTTTGACGAGAACATTATTAATGTCTTTACTGTCACTTTTGATCAATTTAATACATTTCTGCTGAATAAAAGTATCCATTTCTTAAAAAAAATATCTTACTGACCTCCAACTTTTGAACGATAGCGTATGTGACGGTGTGTGAGTGTGCTTTACTAATGGTGCCAAAGCAAAACCCTTTCGGAAATGTGTTGAGCCAACCCAGAAAAGAATGCGAGCAGTCGGCCAACTGTAAGCGTGACCGTGCCAAAAACCTGGGCGATCTCGCCCTACAAAACCCTGGTCCATGCCAAAACCAGCTCTTAAACATGCCTACATCATGATTCCTTCTCAAACGACTAGGAATCCATTCACACACACGCTGATAATTGTGATTTTGCACCAAAAGAATCGCGAATCGTTTTGGAGCACGACTCCTCGAATCAAAATCAAATCTTAAAGCGCCTAAAGCTTTCCACCATCAAACAGCTTGAGTTTTAGTTTTCCGAACAGTCACGACAAAGTCGCACTTCATGCCGTGCCTGTTTCTGCAAGCGTGTTTGTAGTCGAGTGCGGCCTGCGGTGCCTTTTGATTAACTGCAGCTCCAAACAATATGCCTCCAATAGAGGAGAAAAGTGGAGACCCTAATGAGCCGAATGCGATTTGACTCCCGCCGGGGAGCGCTGAATACTCTTTGTTTTCTATTGAGAACAAAATAATCAAGTTCTTTTGTCATATCATCACTTTAAGTCGCCTGTGAACTGAACAACAACAGCAGAAACGCCAGCGTAGGAACCCAAAGTTTGTTTGCGCTGCGCGACCATACGCCGCTCTCCAGCTGCGTATCAGGTTTTATCTTCCACGGAGGTCTTATTTACAAACCCTAAGAGGTGTTCGGCAGCTGGAGCAATGACTCACTCGCTGAGCGTCATCATCTTTGATTCACAAAAGACCCATTTAGGGCCCTTTAATCTTGGAGACGCAACAATACAGCAAATGCAATTACAGGCACAACGTGAACTAATCAAAATCTCCGCTTAAACAAAAGCAGAGGAATGTCATGGATTTATTATTTGTGCTCAGAAGAGCATGGAAAGGGAGGAAGGCTCCTGTGATCTGAGGGTGTTTGCCCTCTAGTGGAGGAGGAGACGCAACTGCAAGCCTTGGCCGGTGTTCAAAGGGCCCAAGGCAATGGCACACTCAGCATTTAGTTCATTCAAAACCAACACAAGACAGCAAAACAGGTCACGGATTGTGTCATCAAACGATTTGGACCTGAAAACCAATGGAATCTGAAGCATACGCAAGGCTATGATCTCCATGTGAGCAAAGCTTCAAAGACACTGAGCTTCTAGTAAAGTTAAGGATGCTGTAGATGCATCAGTCGACTGATGTTTGAGGTGACTTCGCATTGGATCATCAATCCCACGTTAAATGAAGGATGCCGTGCGTTAAAAAGAGAAAAGTCACTATGCAGTCTGATCTCTATGAACAAACACCGGCCGTACCGAAGATGAAGGTTTTTCTGTACACAAACCACAAATCTGCACACTTTGCATCAAATACTCAACATCAAAGCACGAATTCACCGCACAGCCTTCAAGATCATGTTCACGCGGAGGTCTTTCCCCTCCTGATCTACTGCCAAACTCAGAGAACGCTCCCATAAATCTCCGATCTCGATCTTACCTTCTTCCGGGGCTGCCATTTCATCATATTTGTAAAGCAAAAATGAACAGCATCAAAACATCACGATGGCAGAGAAGTGGGATTCAGGATGAGGACATAAAGTCGCAGCGTCTCCGGACGGCAGATTCATGACGCTCTCCGGGCGCGCAAACGTGCGTAAAAGCGCAGAGCTCTGGAGCCTCTAGTGTCCTCCGGATAATCCAACACTCGCAGTCCAGAGATATCGGCTCGTTCGAGCTTCAACTGGTAGTTTGTGTTCGTTCAAAAGCGCGCTAAAGAGTACTACGATCGTAAAAACGCAGAGGGGACACTTGGCACGCTATGTGCGGAGGCATTCGCTCTCCATCGTGACAGCGGCTGATGTGCCTCGCGAGGAGAAAAACTTTCCGTTCTGATAAAGGCTACGCGACCGCTCGCTCGCTCGAAACGGTCCGGGCCGCTTTAAATGTTCCGTGTAAGTGTTCCGAAGGCGCGCAAAAGACGAAAAGTTCTTGGTGAAAACGAGCGTTGATGGAAAATATTCCCAAAAAATCACAGCGGATCGAGATTCCAGAGATGATGCGTAATTTTACACATACACGCGCAC
>SCHK01003995.1:0-11816 GCA_004124795.1 Poropuntius huangchuchieni
TCTTTTAATGAATCTTTGCAAATCGCCTTTCCTAAAAATGTGCTAATCAGCAAGTTTCACTATGAATGCGGCTAAAGTAAACAGAGAAAGCAGCTGGAAGAGAGGGGCGGGGTCAGCAGAGCTCATTAACATTAAAGGGGAACTCCAGAAAACAGGGTGTTTTGAAAAGAGCTGTTTTTGACAGGGTAAAAAAGGTGTTTTTTACACTACCATTGAGAAATTTTAAACAAACTATGTTACAGACTTTTCATTTAGACCCTAAAGAATCATATCAACTTGTGGAAAATGGGCATTATATGAGCCCTTTAATGCACAGCTATGATGGGCAGAACATTGGCTCAATGAGATTTCATTGTGGAATGCTGCAGAAATATGAAAGGACAAAAAATCTCACCGGTACAATGAAGAATTTTACCTCTTATCATGTCACACCTGCTTAGGACATGGTGTAAAGCTACTGATGCCAATGTGCACTGGCACGAAAGAGCCTATGCATTTCTGAAATTGTAAAAAAGGGACTGAGGTACAATTTACCGAAGCAGTGATGCAGATGACCAAACAGCAGTGTTTTTGCGGTGGCAAGTTGGCAGTCAACTCACCTGTAAAAAGGAGGAGGGTCACCTTGTGCCTCACAGCTGAAAACCACCTCCCTGTTCTTCTCCATGGAGTCTACTGGAAATACAATGCTGCCTGGCTGCTTCGTGAACACGGGGCTCTGCAGCGTGTTGCCTACAGACAGACAGAGAGAGAGAGAGAAAGAGAGAAAGAGAGCGATCAGCACGCTCCACTTACAGACACCCAACCTGCTTGCAAAACAAGCTATTAGCTGGTGGCTCTGAGCAGGCCAGCACTGGTAAGGCATTAGAGAGTCAAACCACAAGCAGACAAAACATATCAATTAATTCAACTAACACCACGGCAACTGTAATGGAATCGCCGTTGATTGATATAGAACAAGGCTTTGAGGACACACGTTCATCGCTTTCTATCACCCCTGTGGTCTGTTTTTAACCTTCGCTATGGCAGCGCAGTTGTAACGGAAAACGCTCTGGCAATTAGACGTGCGGTAAACGCCTCTCAGTTGTGATTTGAGGCTCTTCGTGTGAAGTGACACACTGAGATTGCTCATGCAACCTACTCATTTAAAGCCGCAGTTTTTGAAAATTTGTGGGTTTTGAAACATGGAACCGTACAGGATTAGTGTGAAAATGAAACGAAGCACCAAGACATTATTTTGGATCAATCTGTTAAATATATTTAGAGATATTCATTTACATTTTAATGCTTCTTCAAATTTTTACAAAAAATCTCACTCAATACGTGTTTACATCATCAGATACAAAAATAATGTGTCAAATACATAAATACTGACAAATGAAGCTTCACAAAATATATATATTACAATGTTAATTACAGTAAATTAACAATTTAATCACTTTTTGTAGAAGCAATGTTGCTATTCTTAAAAATAGGGCCTGGTAAATTGCCTTGTGCATGTTTTTTCCCACGTCTCAAAATCTGCAAATGAACTGAAGTATTATTAAACAGTGACAAAACTAATAGAATATAATAAGAAAGCTGAAGACATGGGTGAAGTTAATAATGCTACAGTTACAGTTGCAGCGTCTTTTGTTACTGGACAAATTAAGATTTTTTTTTCTTTACTGTATTTGGAAAGTCTTTACAGTTACATAAAAGAGTCTCCACTGAAAAAGAGTGTGGTGTAAATGTCACTTGGTTTAATTTACACAAAAAAACACACCTGAAGGCAAAACTGTGATTTTCTATAATTTTGTACCTACAGCATTAGCTGATTACATTTGTGCTTTGTATGTTTTTACATGTTGTTGGTTAGAGTACGTTTGCTGGCTCTGTGCAAAGAAAACTCATTAAGTATTGCACTTCACCTCACTGGATCTCTGACCAACTGATCTAGCCAATTGTGCAAAGGCGAAGGAAAAAACAGATGAAGTAGAACTGAGACTAACTTAATCTGAAGCAGCCATAAAAAGGTCATCAGATGCTCTAACAAGCAGCAGGAGTGAGCATTTTCTCCCAAAACCAGAGAACATCCGCAGATGTTTCAGCTTCAAAATAACAGGGGAAAAAAAAAAAGTGTCAGCACATTGTGGTCAGCACTTCAAATAAATACGAACAGCTTAAAAAGTATTCAAAACATTATTTAAACAAGCAATAAATGGGAAAATGCAGCAGAAATCATAACCTTTTTCTTTGGGTTCTTTTCTGCGAAATACATTTAATTCCATTTACTGAAAAATGCTTTCTGGTTTGAGAGCTTGTATTGCTTGCAGGAGACAAAGTGAGAGATAAACTTTAAGCTTCTTTAAAGGAGCAAAATGTTGGATTTTCTTTTTCCTGAGGTCTTTTCTAAAACATTATTTCTTCTTAGGCAGCTTGGTTGCATAATGTTTTTGCCATAAGCCATGTAAATGTGCTTTGTAGCTCAGATAATATTCAAAATGTGTCAGCCCCCCAAAAATCCAATAGTTCATATATTACAAATATATTTCTACATTTCTTCTGGATGTGCAAAAATTAAAGGGCAAATTTGTTTTGTGAAACACATCTGTTTCACAAAACTATGTTCCTAAATTGATTTAAAAAATAGGGTATCAGCTCACTCCATATGAAAAGCTGAAAAACAATTCGGATTGAAAATAAAATAAAATTAAATTAAATTAACAGTAGAACTTAAAATCCATATAACAGGCTGTCAGTTCCAACATTTCTATCAAACACCTTTCTAAACAACAGATCACAGATTATTTTGTGCTATACACTGTCAATGAATATTGATTTATTTCCTATATTTTAATTTCACCCTTAAATTGTAACAATGCAGAAATTCCAAAAATATTACTAATTGACTTTGTTGTATTAAATTGTCATTTAAATAAAAGTCTGGAAATAATTTACATCATTTAACAAACAAAAACATGTTCAGTTTTGCTAATTGAAATCAAGTGACCACCTGCTTTAAAATCAGCATAATTTTCAGAATATATGTAATATCTTAGGAAATCTGAAAATACGTATAAATATTTTTCAAGTGAAAAGCTCTGTAATTTGATCAAATATAAAAAAAAATAACCAGCTCTCATGTTCTGTTTCATCTCAAAATTGCGTGTCAGTCACTATTCACCATCTATTCTGCAAGAACTGATGTGTCTTTCAGGGGTAAGTGGATACTTACATCACCGGTGAAAAGAGCGAATTCGGTACTAAGTGCCTTATTTTGCAACCTTCATTTTCACTTTGTTGGATTGGGTGTGTATGTGTGAGCAAGCTTGAACAGTTGTCTACACATTAACACAGCAGAATTTCATCCACAGTGCATAAAACTAAAAGATAAAAAGAGCAAGGTGAGTGTGTGTGGATCGCTGCCACCTGTACGGCTGCTCTCTGGGTGCCGGGGTGCTTTAATTGGGCTTGTTTTGCTTCCCATCACGCAGACAGATACTTCATCGCGGCTCTAACTATCTCCACTAATTCTGCCTGTGACATGACAATGACAGCCCCTTATTTCAGTGTCAAAGACACCGAGGTGCATTCCCTCTGTACCTGGTGATAAACACTGCTCCGCAAACTCTGTTCGGATTTACAAAACCTGTTTGGTGAAGTACGAGGAGGTTTTCAGGATATAAAATTCAACCTAAAATCAAAATGTATTCTTTATTACTGATTTTAACGTGCACAATTAAAGACGTTAAACCACACGACTTTTTCTCAACTATGATATCAAATAAAAAAGGATAAAAATCCACCAAAATAGTATAAAAATTGAAATATGATAAAATCCAATAGAATTATTACAAACCTCTATTTTAATATATTTTAAAAATTGAATTTATAAAATTTATTTATTAAATGTGATGGCAGCTGAATATTTACTGTAGAAGTCATTAATGTTTCCTGCACAAAATGTTTGTGGAAACTGTGATGCGTATTCTGGAGAGTTCAATGAATACAAAAACATCAAAAAAAATGAAATGTTTTTGTAACACAAATTTATTTACTGTCACTTTTGATCAATTTAATGCATCCTTGCAAAAACAAAAACATTTTATTATATAAAAATTAGACGCATACTATACAACTTTTATACAGATTTTCATGGTGAAGGTTCAGATAAAAGCTGACCTATCAAGCCACTCAAACCAAGCCACCATAGACACAATGTTTACACTCTTTGGGCCAATCCAATAACTGGAGCAAAAGAAAAAGTATTTATCAAAAACACTTTTCAATTCATAAGAGATTTCTTCAGCCAGTATGTACACAATTCCAGAGGGAGAGCTCTAAAAATATTCTGTATGTTTGACACACTGGAGTGTTATATTGTCATATGTTACTGTTGATGTTGGATGCAGAGGGGCCAATCACCTGTACAAACACAAACGGAATATATCCAGAGGACATATGACACAAGGCATGAGACATATTTCACAAGCCTTGCATCATGTCTTGCTCCATGACAACGTACAGCAATGAATAACAACACCACTAGTACTGACTTTGACTTTTTTACGAGAACGTCCTAGCCATCTGAGGTTAACACAGGAAAGAATAAACAAAGTTAATGTTTTAATTAAAACCAAGATCTTTAAAGTCGAATTAAACGATGGCACCAGCACAATTACTTAAGAACAGGTGCGTGCATCCTTTGGGAGGAAGAGTGGGTTCAAAACTGCAAGAGTGCACCTCCTGTTCTTCAACCAGCATGTGTTGCGATCAACCGCATATCCCAGTCAGTCAATTAACAACGCATGCTCATTAAAAGATCCCTGCAGTGTCAAGAAAGACAAATGAAACACGACAGGGATTAAACTTTAGTCTCACATTTTTCCTCATTGAATTACATTAGCTCCTCAAAAACATCTCGGCTTGCTCTGACAAACATGCTATGAGCGTTGGGAGAAGGTAGGAACTTCCATTCGCAATTTCCATGAATAAAACATTTATCGATATATGCATATGCAGGAGAAAACGTCGAGCAAGCGCAACCAACAACAAAATGAAGCAGGTGCCAGAAAGGAAAAAAAAAAAAAAACGAGAACGGTAGGAAAGAAAACAGGGCCAGCGGTGAATCGCTGACATCACCAATTAGCAAGGGCTTGCCTGCGCAGCCATCTAGGGATGCGTGCGTCTTCATGCAGCCACGAGAAGAATAATTGCGTCCCCAGAGATGGAGCAGGTGAGTCCACCTGGAGCGAAACAAGGGCTTCTGTTACTCAGAAACAGTCTGGGCTTTCATCAACAAGAAGTCAGCTCCCCGCTAATACTGTCATCAATGAACTGCAATGAAAGCTAATGAAAGCTTTAATGCAGTCACTTGCAGGAAGACGAGCGGCCTGATATTAAGACGTCATCCTGCGCGAGATTATTTTTCACAAAGTCAGGAGGTACTTGAAATATCACAGGCGCTGGAGTGTCTCACTAAAAATTGATTACTTGGGGGTTCTGGTCTCCTTCAAAGACCAGATGGAGAGACTGAGGCTGAGGCTGCAGAAACGCAGACGTGGACGAGGATCAGGACAGCGCTGTATCACAGCTGCAGCTGTACTCCGCTAGATGCTCTTTTCGAGGAGTCCGCAGGGCTGTGCTAATAGGGCACTGCCGCTGTTGGCCTGGCAATGGGACACAGGGTGGCGTAGACCAGATGCCGTTGACCACAGAAAGGTTATTGCATCCATTGAACAACCGAGAGCAATAACATGACAAAAGGTTGCAAGTTTCTCTTATCTCATTTCCTCTCACCTCTTGTTTGGAGGTTTACAGTGATTTAAGATAAAAAGGGGAAATGGGAAACACAGGCAGAATCGTAGAATTGAGTTATAAAAATGAAATTTACTATATAATGCAGCATTTTTAAAGGAGACCTATTATGGCCCATTTTACAATATATAATATAAGTCTCAGAATGTGTCTGTGAAGTTTCAGCTCAAAATACCACACTAATTTGAGTGGAAGCAGAAACACGCTGTTTTCGTGAATGTCTCTTTAAATGGAAATGAGCTGCTGCTCCCCGCCCCCTTTTCCTGAATAGGGCTGTAGCTTTACAGCTTGTATCTCCAATACTCTGCTAAAACACATCTGTTTGGCTCTGATTATTACGTCTATCTAGCTAAAATCATGCATTTTAAACTGTATTAGTTTAAAATGATATACGGTTTTCTGAGCGCACACATCTTACGCACACGCACAGAAAGCGGCTGTCACATGGCATGTGAGTAGGCTTATTTCAAATACACACAAGTTTATGTTAAAAAAACACGTTACAAAAACAGTCGGTTATGTCTGTGAAGGTAAACAGCTGGGAAAGGAATCGCATGTTTATATTAAATCTGTGTGGCAGCAGCGTAACATACAGTAAATAAATCAATGAATCCACTGTTCTCGTCTCCTCTGAGGCTGGGAATCTAAATAGTGTTCTGTGCTCATCTGTGCAGCCAAAGACAGAAAAGTTAGCATGCAAAAAAAAAAAAAGTTTTTTTCATGTTTTCTGGGTTGGTTGATGTATCAGGTACACGGTTATAGCACTTAAACACAGAAAATTGATTAGAACACGGATTTCAATTGATTAGACATGCCTTTTGATTAATAAAATGTCTTTTCTTTTTTTTTTTGAAAGCAGAGAAATTACAATGAAAAACAGAATTTGGGAAAAATAAAATAGAGTTTAGAAATAAATAAAAGATTTAATAGGGCCTTAATAATGTAATTTTAATTAAACGTTTAATAACTTTAATAATAACATTTAATGCACACGTTTCATGATTTCAATTAATTAGACATGGTTTTTGATGACTAAAATTTAAAGCAACTATTAAAATGGAATGCAGAAAAATTCTAACAAAACAAAAAAATATGTACAAAAAAATAATAGAATTTGGGAAAAAATAAAACAGAGTTTGGGGAAAAATAAAATGCATTTCATAGACCAGAAAAAGGTACAACAGAAAACAAAATCAAAAAAGGTCATTGAATTAAATTAGATTACACCAAAAAACAAAAAGCTCCTCATTGTATCAGTTGCAGGTTATCACTTTTTTACTGTGTAGTCATGACACTTCAGTGCACATCTTACGTTCAGTCGGCTGCATACTCCAATTAACACAGTCAATGTGCAGTGAAAAGGTGACTATAAATAGATAAATGTGAGTTGTGATTGTGGACAGAATCTGTTGTGATTGTGGACAGAAATAAGACAAATTGCAATTCAGTATGCAAATATTACTATGACGGCATCGCTGAACAACTGAAGTTTCTGTCTCTGTAAAGACAATGGGAGATTTTCGTAGTATTGCCAAATATTATTTTGTTTGTATGTTTGTTTTTCAGCACATTTATTTATTAGTGTCTAATTGGCATTTTTGTTTTGAGGGCAGCTTGCAATATAAAACAATAAGGCAATAATGAGAGTAATAACATGGCAAACTCTGATAGGAATATCTCTGTAATTTCTACCCTGTTCAACTCTGTTCTGTTTTGTGACACATAATTTACTGGGACATTGTCAGCATGCAGACTGCAATGCTGGATCAATGCAGAGCAAGAGGACCTGCGATTGGTTCAGGGCTCTTGACACGCTCCAATCATTGATCAAGCCCCCGAAAATTCATGAGCAAAAATTCCAACATGTATTGAAGGCTTTCATAAATCTGCTCCTGAGAGTATTAGTTCCGCTGTGTGGCTAAATCATGAGCTGTCAATAATTCAGCTGAAATAATTCACTTCTCAAGTGCTTCTGACAGCCAAAATATCTAACAAACTATGCATGATAATGAGCAATATCAGTAGCGGCAGCTGAGACTAGTTTGTGTTTGATTAATGAGGTATTAATTAATCTTAACACTGCGCTACTCTTTGTAATGATCAGATTAAAGGTTTCTAAGGCTCAGCTATAGCTGCTTTTATTAACGACAAGAGATGTATTGGAGCAAGAAGACCAATATCCAGAGTCTCATGAGCAAGACCAATTATTTTTGATGATGCAAACGGACATTAAAATAATGCAAAAGCTACAAAAAAACTGTACCAAACGTGCTTATATAGGCATGCTACCATGATTGTATCATGATCTTGGACACAAAATACACAATACCATGGTTTTCTTGGAGTGACACTGTGGTATCAGATGGTAACAGGGTTATTATAGTTAACTGAAATAAAACATTAAAAAAAAAACATTGTATGTGACAAAAATAAGTGTTGAAAATTCAAATAAAATTTTAAATTTAAAACCAATTAACAAGGCAATATTTAAATTAGTTTAACTTAATGTACCGAAATAACTAAACCTACATTTAAAATGAACAGAAACTATATAGGCATATAAAAAAAACGAATAAAAAATTACTAAAATTAAAATGAAAATCACAAGCGATCCTTTAACTGTGGTCAAATCACTGTAAAGCATAGCCACTTTATTATTGCATTCATAAATTGACAGTAAATGCATTATGACACATTCATTATGCATTTATTAGTAATATGAATCATCACAATAACGAAGGCTGCAATTAATGTAATCATTGGCCTTAACTGTTCAGCTTCAACTTCCCACGCAGATGCACCGAGCTGAATGTAGAGCCAAAACGATCATTTTCCAATAGTTTAACATATTAAATACATAAAAATGCATGCTTCAATGCATATTTCGAAACATTCATTTACTGAAGCCTGACATTCTCTATTCACATGTCCATCACGCCGCCACTAAATGACAAGTGTCAGACATCTCAAGAATGTCAAACTTTAAGAGTGCTTGTATAGTGCAGAATGCGACACTTTTATATTCAATTCATTGCAGTGTCTGTCACCATGACAACATACAGTACCTTTACCTTTACAATTGTAACACAGTCTGCGTGTGACGGTGACCTCATATGCCACGTCTTGAAATCAGGCTTGGCAAAGAGCCGGAATCGATCATTTGAGCACACAGTCAAAAACTCCAGTTAACTTTTCTCGCTCTCTCTCTCGTCTAAGTGTGGATTTGAAGATTCAAGTCTTATTCATAAGGATAAAAGAAACTATGATGGTAGAAAAGGGGATGTCTCAAGGTGAGAACATGAAACCGAGAGCACTTGTCTCTCGTATTGAAGACAAATGGCTACTTACTGTAGTTTACTTCAACTTTACAACTTAAGACTCGCAGGAAAATGTAATCCGTTTTATTGAAAACACACGCATTGCTAGAGATTTCAGTGTGTCTTTTAAAGGAAAGCCATTAAAGCTTACAAGCTTTAAACTTTTAAAATCCCATTCCAAATACACAAACCGCAATCTCTGTGACCAGGTGACCATGCGAATGTACAGATCTCACCACAAGCCACAATGTGAATAGAGAATAAATTACAACGAGCAGACAAGGCAAAACCTTCTTTAGAAAATCCAAAATCTATTGCATTAATTTCCGCACACCATAAGCCACGGGCAGAGCAGCTTTTCCACGCTCAGCTCTTATAGATATGGGCAGATAAGTCTGTTTAGAACCCAGACTTGAAGCCAATTGTGTGCTTGTTCTCCCTTGGGTTTGGTAAAAAGCTAAACTTCGAGATACGGTCCGCTCTTTTTATATCTGTAAATCCAACCGTGGCAGACGACACACAGCGTGCCCTGGTGAACTTTCGAGAAAACGTATTCCTCTATGCTCGATGAGGCCTCCAACACATCTGATCATGCATTTGCGGGAAGGGAGCGACAGAAAGCTATATAAATTGGTTCAAGGTCAGGGAACGATGGAAACGCTGCCCGTATTGTTCATGCTCTGCGGGAGCCATTAGAGTGAATGGGGTTCTGTGAGATGGGGCTAGTCCGGCGCCAAAGGGGAATATCCATCTTTGGTTTGATAAATGATAATGGGAAAAAAAAGATATAGATATGAGTACTTCAGCCACATGTGGATATGATCTATATTAAATATTGAGATGTGGAAAGAATGGAAATAATCATGGCGGATGTTTTATGCTGCTTTGAATAAATGTATATTGCTTTTCCAGGGAAGGTGACCATTCAGATTTCAGTCTGACTTGCCTGTCAGATTTTACTTTTAACTCTTCAGTAATACTAGTGTAAATGTAAAAGTTGCATTTTAAAACACAGAAAGAGATATTTAATGAACTTTGTTAAGTGAAATGATATAAAATACCAAAATTAGAAACTTTAAAATTTTAACTTCAACAAATGAAATTAAGTTTAGGTTAAAAACACTAAAATTACTACAAATGAATATGGCATTTAAAAAATTAAAGCTAACAAAAATTAATAAAAATGACAAAAGCAAACAACAAAATTACTAAAAGTTCAATTAAAATGAAAACTGAAAATAAATGTATTTAAAATATGAATAAATACTACAATAGTCTATAAATAATACAAAAAAAATAAATTAAATAATGCATTTTACTACATGATATTTCACTAGACTGGCCTTAAAGGGATAGTTCACCCAAAAATGAAAATTAGCCTGTCTTTACTCACCTTCGTCTGGAAGGATTCGTCTGAAAGAACAAAGTCACCTACACCTAGGATGCTTCAAAGGTGAGTAAAAAACATTTTTGGGTGAGCTATCCCTTTAAGTCAATATTTTGGACTTTTACAATTACTATTACAATTTGTACTATATAATTATTGTATTAAAGTATTGAGAATATAATGAGAATCACCACTGAAAATTATAAGTGCAAAATTTGCCTTTTTTTCAAGATTTGAACTTGCACTTTTCTGCAAAAATGTTAGACTTGTTCTTACTGTAAGTAAACTTTTTAAAGTGATGTCTGTTCTTTTCTTCACAAATTTATCTTGGTCTACTTCTCTAGTTGTGGTGCAGTACACAACTCTCCTTTCAATGTGTGTTTCTAAGACTGGCATACCAGAAAGAACAAACATCATATCTTCCAACTGGATGACAAAGTGCTCTTTTTGACCTCTTTTTCATCCACAACCCCTTCCTCTCCTCTGTCGGGATATCGTTTCGAAGTTCCAGGTCTCTGCCTGTGAGCAACACTTGCCCGAGGCAAAGTCTATTGGCCTTCCCATGAGACACAGAAACTTGTCTGGAGAAAGTGGCCCTCTGATCTGCATGAAAGCAGCATCTCCCAGCCAGAGGCTCAAAGAAACAGCAACAAATACGTAAAGCAAATCAGCAAGCAAAACCACACAGATCCCACATCCCAATCTCTCACAACAGGCAGCTGTGTAAACCTGCCCTCAAAATATGACAAAGAGGCACAATAAGAAATCAGAGGAAATATAAAGACATGAGCTGGGATTTTTGGATGAGTGACAAGCATATTTTCACTACAGAGAAGCTTGGCACAGGAATCTGTTTGATGACTTCAATTTGTTTCAGGGGTGACAAGGGATTTGCATGGGGCCAAATGTTGGGATTTATTTGCATAGAATTCTCATGCCACAGTGACACCTTTGATTTTGCTCACCCTCACATTATCCCTCTCTCGCTCTTTCTCTGTCTAGTCAGCTGGTGGGAGGACAGTCCATATGCTTATCATATACACAGCACACTCCCAAAGTACACAAAGATTTTTGGATTAAGCAAATAATGAAAAATAACATGAAATCAAGTTGTTTAGTTAAAAAAAAGGAAACACGTCAAGTTCTGGACAAATAATAAAAAAATAAAAAACAGTACACTGAAGCTATTTAAGGAATAATACATATATACACACACAAACTCCCATTCAAAAGTTTGGGATCAGTAAGACTTTTAGTGTTTTTTGAATAAGCCTCTTTATGCTCATCAAGGCTGCATTTATTTGATCAAAAATACA
>SCHK01004036.1:0-10888 GCA_004124795.1 Poropuntius huangchuchieni
TCTGGGGGAGTTGGAGAATGAGCCTATTTCCAAAAAAAAATCCTTAAATTATAAAGATCACTAAAAACATATAATAGTATCTAAGTGGTACTAAAATAAGACTGTGTGAGGTTAATTTGAGGTGTTTCAAGACAAACGATCTGTTCTTTTAAACCCTCCTAGGGATTTACTCTTCACTTTTCGTGTCAAGGACTTTCAGTACGCTGCTGGAATGATCAATATATCATAGTGGAATTATTGTTCTTTATAAAGTATATCTCGTTCCTCTCTATGTTATCATCGTTAGATCTCCATCGTACTTCCACTGCCTCTCTGGCTTAGCCACCGTCTCTCTGTCTGATCTCATAGAGATGGGTCCCCCGTTGTCCTTGAGCATCTTTAATCAGCACATTTATCATACAGCACAGCTCGATGAGCTCTCCGTATAGCCCCATGAGCCAGCAGTCACTCCATCACCACAAACACACTGCAAAAGATCATTTACAATCATTATGTTTGTTTTTTTTGTAACACTTTACAATAAGGTTCCATTTGTTAATGTATTAGTTAATACCAGTTAACCGTGAGCGAGATATTTTTGCAGCATTCATTAATCACGGGTAACGTTAGTAAATACATATACAATTGTTTATTGTTCATTTCAACCCACAGTGCATTCAATTTATCAATAAATGTTGAAATTAACAGTAAATAGGAGTTAATAAAAGCTATGCAAATATTTATCATTGTTAGTTCATGTAGAGTATCTTGAACAGAATTTTGAATTTTTCTTACATTTTTTATGATTCCGTACATATACTTCACTAAATTTTGATGAATTGTGACTTATTTAAGGATGTTTCAATGTTTTACGGAAAGACTAAACAAAAATATTAAGAAAGTGATGTTTTGAAGAGCTCACATCACCAATCACACAAATGCACAGCAGCCATAATAACTAAAATAAGGATAATAAAAATAGAGATAAAGACAGAGGAGAAAGGTATTTTCAGGATAAGTACATAATGCCTATTATATTGAGCATTCATGAACGTCCATCTAGTGGTGGAGAGGAGCTTGTCATGAGCCCCTGTGGAGAGCTCTCTCTCTCTTTCTCTCTTTCTCTTTCTCTCTCTCTTTCTATCTTCCTCTACACAAAGAAAGGATTCAGAGATTGAGAAATGATCTGTGATGTGCAGCGGGGCATCAAATTGACAGTTTAGTCATTTTTAAACGTGCTTCTTTTGACTGGGGCGTCACTGTTGAGAATTTTTTATGTTAAAAAAGAAAAGTTAAAAAACGAACACAAACTGAGCATCAGTTAGTTTGTTTGAAGTGGCTTCTTCAAAGTCATTGTCAGGGACACAAAAGGGAAATTTTGGAATAAAGAATAGTTTCAGAATTTATTATAGACCATAAGACAGAAAGAAATATTTGGGACAAACATTCTATTTTAAGTACAGAGGAACTCGTGATGGGAATTTTATGATGTGAATTGTCATGAAAATGTCCCCTCAACACATTCAAAACAAGTTAAATACCTCAGATAATGTCTCATGAAATTCTGAAAAAACAGAACAGAAAATAATTTAGACTTGTTGTCTCTCAGTTTGTAAAAACATACTTAAGATGGAAGCCTATGGGGAAACTGTCTATTGTGAAAGTATAGCCAAAGTATTTTCTAAAGAAATTAATACTTTTATTTAGTATTAATAAATTAAATTAAAAATTTAATTAAAAAAAAAAAAAGACAGTAAACACATTTACTCTACATTGTTACAAAATATTTTATGTCAAACAAATGGTATTTTGAGCTTTCTAGCGAAGAATTAAAGACTTTTCACTCTCAGAAATAAAGGTACAAAAGCTGCCATGGGCGGTACCTTTTCAAAAGGTGCACCTTTGTACCTAAAAGGTCCATATTGGTACTTTAAAGGTACATGTACCTAAAGTGTACAGTTTATATTAGCACTCAAAAGGTACAAAATAGTAAAAAGTACTGCCAAAGTGACAGAGAGTGTTGAAAATATTCAGCAGCGCAACCATTTTCAACCATTTTGATAATAAGGAATGTTTTTGACAGCAAATCAGCCCTCAAACCTGAGTATAGTATAATATGTGTTAGCAGACTAATGTAAATTATTATTAATCTTGTCTGTGCAAAATTATACTGAATATTTCAATTTCTGTTATGATGCTCATAACCAAAAATGTCCAAGCAGTAAAGCCTGTAACATTCATGTAATATAAACACCAGAAAGGGTCTGTTTACCTAGAGAAAAACACATTCACAAATTACAGCAATGCAAAACCAGAAGCTCATCCACCTAAAAAAAATAGCTCAACCACATAAAGGATGATTGAAGCTTAATGTAAGCACTTGAACAAAAATGCAAGCTTCACATTTTTGTTTGTAAACCCCCTAAATGTCTATTTCTAGTACATTCCTGTTCATTTTTTCAAACAGAGGCATGAGTCAAAGTCTTTTGGTAATCAATAGCAGGCCATATATAGAGCTTAACTTGTTTTGATCCCAGAAAATTCCTTGAGTCAATTGCCTGGCTGTGCGTGAGTTCTTTCATCCTGGCCGTTGTGAATGTGTGTTTGAGGTTTATGAGCTCTCAAAAGTGATGATAAACAATACGAGCCACAGAGAACATAAATGATTTTACGTTGCTCTTTAAATAAATGCTTTTTATGTTTAATTGCTCACAAACCCACATCTCGCTACAAAAAAAGAATGAGTATTGATTTTGTTGCAGTGTTATGGTCTCAGCCGAAATCCATTAAAGACACTTTCCTTACTTAAACCATAAAGCGCGGCCACCGTGAGGCGGATTGAATTGGCATCCTGATAATGGCCATTGTTTCCCCTTCAAGCTCTCTGCACTTACGCTCTATATGATGCCATGAATCACGGCGCAAGCTGTGTCTTTCACTGTCCTGGATGGAAAGTTGATTCACTGGTCTTTTTATATCCCAGCAGCACCTGGAGCCCTGGAAGCTCTATGCCACCGTGGGAGTCCTGCTGGTTATCGACATCCTGTCCCTTATGATTTGGCAGATCGTGGATCCCCTGCACATCACAGTGGAGGTATGGCAGCGCTCAGGTTTTGTGTTTTTTGGATTTGTTATGTTTGGCCTCAAGGTGCATGCAAGCAAAATGTTGAATAAGCTGCTGTTGTGTTTCTCTTTCTGTCTGAGCAGAAGTTCACTAAAGAAGCACCTAAAGGGGACGTGGATCAGCTGATCGAGCCTCTGCTGCAGCACTGCAGTTCAGAGAAAATGAACACATGGCTTGGTAAGAACTTGTTTGGGTTTGACACTGTATTTGTTCACGTTGCACAGAGTTCTTACAATCTTAAAAATGCTTACAATCTTAAAAACTGGCATTATGGTTCCTTGAAGAACCTTTAACATCAATGGAATCTTTCCATTCTACAAAAGGATCTTTATAGTGGAAAAAGGTTCTTTAGATTTAAAAAAAAAAATAACTGTTCAATGTAAGGTTCATTGGGGAACCCAAAATGGTTCTTTTATGGAATCACTTTAGAAAAAATCTTTTGAAACCTTTTTTTTTTTAATAGTTTAGAGTTGCATTTTGCACATTTTCTCAGTTAATGCATTTCCTGACTTTTAGTGTGCTTTATTTCAGCTGAAAAACCTGCTTTTTAGGTACCAACCACTCGTGATCCGGTTTAACCCGGCACTATCTGTGCTGATTTAAGGCTGCGGCAGGCACATTTAAATGAAGTTGTTTTGTAGAAAACAGGCGGTAAACAGAATTTTCTTTGAAAGAGATGTTTGTGTACATTTTCTAGCGATCATGCTGATAGTGATTCATCAAACGATGATTAAATGATATGTTATAAGCGGTGTATATTCAGATGCGCAGTTTAGTCGAGCACCCTTAAGACATTTTAAAGAGCCGACTGAGCTGAGTCTGGGACACACTGAAGGAGTGATGCTGCATTTTTCCAGTAACGTACGACAGACAGATTCCCTTGTGAAAAAAGAAGTGAGCTTAATTATTTTCAGTGTGCACTTGTAGTGTACTTTAAATAATTGAAAGTATTTTTAAGTAAATATTTTTATATATATTTAAATATATTTATATTCATAAAAAAGTGTATTTTAAATAAAAAACTGTGCAGAAAATATAATACATTAAACGACCACTTAAGTGTACTTAAAAAGAGTACACTTTCATGACTGTTTCTGGACATGTTCACTTTTTGTAATAATGTAAAATTAAATCATTATCTTTTAGAAATCTTGTTTTCTTTTTCTTTTTAAGTACACTTATTATAAGTGTTGACTAACATACTAAAGCTCAGAAGTATTTGATTATAACTGGAACTGTGTTATTCAGTATTACATTACATTTTTGTATTTTAAATGTACTAAATTGCAGCTTTATTAAAATGACATAGAAGTTTCAGTAGATGACATTAGTTTATAAGTATTAGTTTGCCATAAATGTTTGTCAATACATTCAGCAGTATTTTAACCACATTTCAAAGACAATATAAGTAATTGTGAAATTACATATACAGTACAGATGTACTTAAGTCCTACTTAAGTGATTTAAAAAAGCACTCTAAAGTTTAGCTAATTGCATTTAATATAAATGTAACCCATAATATATTTTCATTTAATTGCATGCTAATTGCAATTAAGTGTCTGAAAACATTAGTCACTTCGCACTTGAGTATTAGATATATTTTTAAAGTAGCAAAAGTGTCATTCGTTTTCACAAGGTTTAAGTTACTCTGCTGTGTCCTTAACAGCCTAATGCTCAGAACTGACCCACAAGACAAACATGCAAATTGTGGTCAGCATTATTTTTTGACCATGTTTGCGTCATTGCCTGTTTTGCATAATTCCTATATTAAATCAGATACTAAAACAACACAGACGGTGCATGCAAATAAACGAGAGTAATAGCTCTTATTCATCATGATCTTGACAAAAAAAAAAGTTGCTATTATATAAGCCTGTGAGTGAAAGTGATTTAATGAAGGAACCCCAGTGGTTTCGACCTTCAGCCTCTCTCCTCAGGTGTTTCCTACTTGTAAGTGTTTAACTAATTAAACAAATTAATTGCTACCTTTATGAGACAAATTGGACTGGCCTTGCTCTTCCAGTTACGGTCAGCAAAATGAGCCTTCAGTGTATTCTTCAGGCAAAGTCCTTGAGAAACGAGCACAGCTGCCCGTAAACAGACCTGTCATACAAATACTTTCTGTCATAACAGTTTCTCTGCATAAACCATTTAGGGCACTTGGTCCAAGGACGCATGGACGGCAGTGTCCTTTCACGACATCTGGATGAGAAAATAATTGATCGCACAGAACTAAAACAAACCAAATATAGCAGAGATCTCAGTGAGATCATAAAGTGTGGTGTGGATGTGAGGGATGAATGGTTAGATCCAGACAAAAGTCATGGGAGCAGGCAGCGCTTGCGACTGACTNGAAAGATGCAGACAAAAGTCATGGGAGCAGGCAGCGCTTGCGACTGACTGATTACCCTGTCAGTGTGATAATGTCCACCTATCATGTTTGCATTGGCCTGAATACATCAAACTAGTGGAAATGGATGGACTAATTACATGGTAAACAGCTCACCCACTCAGGTAGCACCAATTTTGGTCACATCCAAAGCCAAATGAACTTGAAATGACTTGAAATAATCATCTGAGAGTGAGCTGGTTTTTAGCAAACACTCAGTTAAATTAAATTTGCACCCCCCCCGTCTGCGACCTTCATTACACCAGCGGTGTTTACTGAGGATTTAATGGTCAGACAAGAAGGTGATGATAAATAATAGACAAGCAACAGCCAGTAGAAACAAATGAGAGCTCAATGAAATATGCTTGGTATTGTTGTATATTGTTTTTGAAGCAGAGTAAAAAATGTTTAAAAACCCATAAACTTGATGAGACTTTGATTTGGCTTGATGTAATAAATATCACAGTAATTTACACTATCATTCAAAAGTTTGAGATTTTGAAAGATGTTCTCCAAAGCTGCATTTATTTGATCAAAAATACAGCAAAAAGAGTAATAATGTGAAATGTCATTACAATTTAAAATAACTGTTTTCTGTTGTAATACAACCCCAATTCCAGTGAAGTCGAGACGTTTTGTAAAATGCAGTAAAATCAAGAATCTGTGATTTGTTAGTTCTCTAAGTACAAAGTAAAGATTTCCAAAGTTTTCTCTGACCATCATAAATGTTTTTTTGTAAATATGAACAATTTTTTTTTTGACGGCTCCAACACATTCCAAAAAAGATGGGACAGAGGCAAAATAAAAGTGAAAAGCGTATAGAATATCCACGTTAAACTGTTTAGAATATATATATATAATAGGTCAGGGTATCATGTTTGGGTATAAAAGGAGCATCTCAGTCTTTGCAAGCAGATCATGGCTCATCACTTTGCCAAATTTCAGGAGAGAAAAAAAAAAATGCAAAGAATTTATGTCATTCAGGTACCATATATAACATTGTGAAAAGATTCAGGAAATGTAGAGAAATCACAGAACATGTAGGGCAAGGCAGGAAACTTCAGTTGAATGTGCTTGACCTTTGAGCTCTCAGATGGCATTGCATAAGAAACCATCATGCTGCGGTGTTAAATATAGCCACATGGGCTCAGGAGTACTTCAGAAAACCACTGTCATTTACCACAGTCTGCTGCTGCGTCAAGAAATGCAACTTGAATATCTGTTACTCTTTAACAATTAGCATCCTCAATTCCCAAAAAATGAAACTTTGTAACTAAAAGGTAAGTTGATGTGACACGGTGTTAAACATGCCTCTTTCCCAACTTTTTTTGGGGTGTGTTGCAGCCATCAAAATCAAAATTTGTTCATATTTACAAAATACATATTTACGTTGGTCAGTGAACACTTTGAAAATCTTTTCTTTGTAATTTGTCAGTTAAATAAAAATTAAATAGAACGAACAAATCAGATTTTTGATTTTATTGTATTTTACAAAATATCCCAACCTCTCTGGAATTATAATTTATTCCTGTGATGCAAAGCTGAATTTTCAGCATCATTCCTCCAGTCTTCAGTGTCACATGATCATTCAGAAATCATTCTAATATTCTGATTTGCTGCTCAAGAAACATAATGTAAGCACCGGGGCGTTTTTGATGAAAAGAAAGTTCAAAAATACAGCCTTTATATAAATAGTTTTTGATCAATTTGAAGAAAAAAAAAGTTTATTTTTTAAACAAAAAAATCTTACTGACCCCAAACTTCTCAACAGTAGTGTGAATAATCAAAATATCATATTATATTGGTATATTAAAGGGATAGTTCAACCAAAAATTACTCACCCTCATGCCGTTCCAAACACCGTTCATCTTCAGAACACAAATTAAGAAATTTTTAATAAAATCGAAGAGCTTTCTGACCCTCCGTAGATAGCAATGAGTTGAGATTTGGAAAGGAACAATGATTGAGGACGATAAGGATGTTTTGAAAACCTGTTCATTATTTTTGTCTCTTTTATCTTTTAGGTGTCGTTTATGGCTATAAGGGTTTACTGCTGCTTCTGGGTATTTTTTTGGCTTACGAAACCAAATCTGTGTCCACTGAAAAAATAAACGACCATCGAGCTGTTGGGATGGCCATCTACAACGTCTCAGTGAGTCTGTTCGTCTTTTCATACTTATCCCTCTGGACATTTTAAAAGCGCCTTGGGTGACATTTGAAATGTCAGTCGTCACCCAAATATTGTCCAATTAAAAGGTAGAACTGTTCGGCTGACGTTACTGAAATAGCACCGCGGTGGGGTTTTTTCCTTTCGTCGCTCAAGCTTAGTTGGGAGTTGGCGTGTGAATTGGACGCAGCGTCCGTCTGGAGCTGTTGTGTGTCACAACACACTCATAAGCAGGAAGAACATGCCTGGAGCTCTTCAGTGTGGCTCTGCTAGATTTGATGGAAGTGAAGTGTCTGAGCCTGCCATCTCGAATGCTGTCCAGAGACGCAGAGCTTTCCAGAGGACAGGGAAAGAGGGGGAAAAAGAGCTTCCCCTCATCACCGGGAATAAGCATGCACGTCAGTTTGACGGGACTGGAGCTCTAAAGTAGTTAGAAAACTCAAGTAAAGTGGTCCCTCAGTAATGTTGAAAGTTGTTTGTTTTTGCACGTCATCTCGTCTGTTCCGCTTTAGCATTTCAGTGCCGCCCCACGGCTCACGAGTCACGCTGATAACGCTCTCAGTGTGGAGGGTAAATACACGGGAATCTACTTTCATTTGCCATAAAGACTTCTGGTCTGTTTTCTGTGGCAAAGGTCGATTGGAAATAAAGCACGAAGCTTTTGTCCATCAGCTTTTTCATTGTAAGCTTTTAATTTGAAGCAGTGTGCCTCTCTTCATCTCGGCCTCCGCGGATTATCCATTATACACTGAACTCAATTTAAGCTCAAATTGAGGGAGAGACTTTAGATCAGCAAGGGGCCGAATTTTGCATTTTAATCTTTTCTCTCTCCCTCTCTTTTTTCAAAGTCGCTGGCCGACTCCTGGCCCTTAGCAAATGCCCATTCTGCTAAAGAAATGATTTCAGATGCCATCTGCCGTGCCATTACGAACTCTTTTCAGAATTTCAGCTGCTTGGAGGACAGTCGTAAAGACAAGAGCGCTGCAGTTCACAGCAAACTGATAAGATTTATTCATTTCGTATTCTGAGGACCTGAATCAAGAAACTGAACGCATGGAGGTTTTTGAAATATTATTTATTTAGAAGAGACCTTGTACAATATTAAACATAAATGTTTTCATTTGATGTTTACTTTGATTGGCAGGTCACCTTTAATAACCTCCTCTCAGTAAAATAACATTTTAATCAATTCTTAAAATAAGAATTTCTGCATGATGCATACACTGTATCGTACATAAGCCATAAATACTTGAATGTACTTATATGCTCATAATAAACTAAGAATAGTGCTCCCAACAATAAATCTGATGAAATAAAACAGTGAAGAACAACTTCAATTTAGTTTTTTCCTCACTCAAATCTAGAATGCTAACTTTTATCATGCATTTATGATATTTTTAAGCATAATTCACAGTAAAATGAAAATTCTGTCATCATTTACTCATCCAAACCTGAAGACAGTTTCTGGTCACCATTGACTTTTTGTGTTTAACAGAAGAAATAAACATGAGGATGAGTAAATAATAACAGGATTTTCATTTTTGGCTGAACTGTCCCTTTAACTGCCAATATATATTCTTTTTTTTTTTCTTTTTTCCGTGTTCCACAGAAGAGTGACAGTCATATGGGTTTGAGCATGACTAAATAATGACATACTGTAAATCCTGTCATCATTTACTCACCCTCGTGTTGTTCCAAAGCCATATGACTGTCATTCTTCTTTGGAAGACGAAAGAAATAATTTTACAGATCGGCTTGCTGCTCTTTTCCATTCAGGATTCACTTACTGTTTGCATTATTTAGCACGGCCGTGCATTTTAAGCTAAAAGCGTGCAGGTTTTCATACATCATTACTGCTCTGTCATGGTGTGATTCAAATGGGCTCTGTGAAAGCCGTAGGCTACTGCTGTGAGTCCAGCTGTAAACCGCTTTGATTTAGAGAGACTGCTTTGCACTTTTTGCCTTGTCCAAATAACTAATGACCCTGCAAAAAAAGATCACCTCTGTTGATGCCAGACAACATTTTCTTTTTGTTAGCCTGGATAAGATTTTACTGGTTTTGTGAGAAATGACTGACTGATGATCAATATTTATCGATTCAAGCTTCTTTCTCTCCTGGATTCTGTTTTCTCCTCTCCTCTGCCTTCAGAAGAAATTTTTTGTTGTGAACACATTATAAACGATCTTGTAAATATATCACCATGCTTTCATCATTTATTTTTGCTGCTTTTCAATAGCCGTTTATGCATATACTTTATTATGTATGCATATACTTTTTTTACTTTATACATTAACTGCTTATTTAATTGCTAAATGTTACCCAGACTTGCAGTCATAAATTATGAAAATCCTTTATAAAGAACTTAAATAATTAGAAACCATTTTAATATTTATTGTGTAAACATTTATAAGGCAAAGTCAAAGTAAATCTAATTTGCAATCACAATATCTGTAAAATTAAGCAAAATGTGGGAAAATATTAATTGTATGTATTTAGTATATATAAAATGCTAGCTTTTTAATTAGCAATTTTATTTAAAAAAAAATGTTTAAAATCAAAACATTGGTTCAAAAGCATAATTTAGAAGAAATGACAGAACCCTCTTTTGATATTTGTTATTTTAGTATTATTAACATAATATTTTAGTATTTAAGTTTAATTTAATTTAATCTAATTTAATTTTTAATCTAATTAATTACAAATCACAAAATAAATTTGACTGAAAATACACACAAAAAAATATTATCTATTCTTGTGTTAAATGAGAAAGTATCAAGTAGACCTTACAAATTGTAGCTTTAGAAATTTTTTTTATTTGATTCAACTTTAAATTTATTACACTTACACATTAGGCTACAATGGCCTTACTAAACTAGGGAACATAAAAGAAACCAAACACTGCTGTGTTGCTTGGAGACATGTAAGAATTCTGCTATGGCTTTAAAGGTAATGTGTTCTCTGCAGAATTGAGCAAAAACACATGATATTGTGTTTAATGTATAAACGCTTCTTATTTACTGAACTGTTGTATAAAATCACATTTAAACTTGTGATATTCGGGACAAAATCAGCACTCGTGTTATACTAGTCTCCCTGCTCATGTGATAGCGTATGATATGAATATGAGACAAAAACTCATACAGGGGGATTTTTCACAGCAATATCTTGAATTTTAGGGCGTAACTGCATTTATTTGTTAAAGGAACACTCCACTTTTTTTGGAAATAG
>SCHK01004198.1:250-10725 GCA_004124795.1 Poropuntius huangchuchieni
TTGGTAAAATTGTTTTGAAAGAAGTCTCTTATGCTCACCAAGACGGTATTTAATTAATCAATATAGTAATAACAGTAAGTTTAATGTGAAAACAAACACTCTCCACATTTGAAGTGATGTGTGATGCATAATTCACCTGGCTGGCAAAAAAATGCCCACTAATTTTGACAAAGACCTCGTCGTTCTCGTCTGGGGTTTGGTCCCGTGGCACTATGACCTCTGCACTGGTTAGGTTCTGCAGCTCATTAACCTGAAAAAGGTTCAGAGAAACAAGCTGATGATGTTAGCTAGGTCAAAATGTGCAAACGCTGTGGTTCAATCAGACTCATACAAGAACAAGCAGCACATACCCAAGTGCTCATTGCTACATGACCTACGTCAAGACCAAGCTGATGTGACGCCTTGGGCAACAACTGCTATCCCTGTCTACTCTACAAATGATGCCCCTGTGGTCTGAGTCACCATGAATAGAGCCAAATATTTCCTACAAACAAAACGTACAGTTCAGGAAACATAATAATCCTGACTGGAACAGGTCACGTTGATTTGGATCAGCCTGTCCTCTTTAAAGCCTTAGACTAAAAAGTAACAGTTATATAACATAACTACCAAACTTTACTCATAATAAAGTTTTTTCCCTTTAAAAACGCTTCCACTGGCATTTCAGTGCTTTTAGCGAATTTGCTGACCAAATTACACAGACAAATTTGTCGAGTACATATAAAACGATTAACAAAAACAATAACAACATTTCTATCATTTGCTCTGGTGGCATGTTTTAGCTCTCTCAGGAACTCTTTGTACCACATTAGATTAATCAACAATGTTCCCAACATTTCATTGTTTTTTCGGAAAGCTATTATGGATTCTGAGAATAACTGTTAACTTTTGCAAACACATTTGTGACTTAACTATTTATAATGGTGCATAATGAAAGGAATATTGACTGTGTTAAGAAAATAGCTGTGATTGGATGCGCTACACAACATCCTGTTGTTTGAAAAGGTGTAAACAGAGATAGGTTATTGTCAATCAGAATTCTATAGTATGTCTGGCATTAGAAACTGAATCACCATTGAATAGAAAGTCTTACATTACTCAAGCTCAGGGTGAATATGTTTTTCAGACTCAAACAAATAATCCCCATAGAACACTTTATTTTCCCCCATTTTGCAATTTTTCATTCATTGTTTTTTAATAAACGCTACACTGAGGCCTGTGTTTGCTCCCCAGTCATAAGAGCAAGCACTACTATGAAGCAGTCATACCATGTTGAAACATCACTGAATGTTCTGATCGTGATTGCTACTAATATGTGTCACCATATTCTCACCGTTTTGCCACCTTTCCCGATGACCCTCCCAGCTGCTGAAGAGGGCACTTTTATGTGTGTTTCCAGCTTCACTTCTTCTTTTGCAGAAAAGAAATTCTCTTCTTTCAGTTTCCCAAATATCCTGCCCTGGGCCTGAAACGCAAAAGCAAAGACAATGCCCATTGTACAGGGGCATTATAGGGTTACTAGAGAGCTAAAGGCTATAAGGATTCAATTAAAATATTTTTTCAATTGTCATCTTCAAATACTGGGATTTTAAGCTTGTATTTTAATCCTTTACCTTAAACTGAGCTTCTGGTGGGCCAGTGATGATGACCATCCTCTGAGTGACATCAGGGCTCTCTGCAGGTGCGATCTGAACATAAAAAAAACAACTAATTTATGTACAAGCATTGTTTTTGCATGCCAAGATATGAATCAACATTGTTTTCTGACATAACATGCAACAAATGCAGAAACAAATTTGCTTTAAAGAATATACCTTTTATTTCTAGAGCTATACCTGAAATGTGAACCAATCACAGAGCTCATTCTCTCATCACACAACCACCAGAGGGCTCTGTTTCCAAGTACTCATCAATAAGAGTTTAACAGTTTAAATTCTCAATGTTCACCAGATGTCATTAAACCATATGCTGCGTTCAAATACACCACGCTGTAAAATTACATACAATTCACATTTTGTCAGCATTTATTGAAACGAATATAGAAAAGATAAAAATTTTAGCTGTCACTTTCAGATTTCACTATTACACTCTCTTAGTATACATTTGCGCAGAGATATTAAGAATTACTTTAATTGCTTGAAACAGACACCTAAAAATACACATTTACACTACAAAAGTTTGGGGTAAGATTACTTTTTTTTTTTTTTTTTTAAATAATACTTTTATCCTGATCAAATGTGTCATGGGCATGTCAATAAAGACAATTATGTTACAAAAGATTTCTGTAAAATAAATGCTGTTCTTCTGAACTTTCTATTCATCAGAGAATCATAAAAAATGTAATGCTGGACTGAATTAATGACTGCTGAAAATTCAACTTTGCCATCACAATTTTTTTTATCAATTTAAAATACAAAACATTTATTTCATAATATTACAGTTTTTCCTGTATTTTTGATCAAACAAATGCATTCTTGGTAAGATTTAAAAATAAATCTTCAAAGATGCCAATAGACATGAAATGAACTCAGGTTTAAACACATTCTGAACTATGGGTGGTGAACTATCTCACCCCTACTGTTTACCCAGCAACCCACAAGACTGGTTGAATCAACAGAGAGGTTACGGATGATTGGCTCACCCACACTAAGGCACTAGGCCAAATCTGAGCATGATATGGTTAGATTCAAATCAAGGATCTCAGCAATAGGCCACAGAAAATTAGATGGATTATTGTGCTTCACATAACAAAAACACAAAAGGAACCTTCATTTTACAGATTTGACATGACAGCAGTAGTGTTCCTGTAGGCAGGAACTCCTACCTTAATAGAGGCTCCTGCGAATCGTGCCAGTTGTTTAATATGTTGGCCCTTCTTGCCAATAATAGCACCGACAGCCTGAGTTGGAATAAAGAGGTAGACCACCTCCTGTTCAGGAGCCTGCTGAGGAGAGGGCAGAAGAAACATGCAAAATATTACATCCTCTTATTCAACATGATGCTGTAAATCAGGGAGTCCTAAAATCCTGAGCATTAAAAGTGGTGTGGAAAAACGTCACTGTCTGTGTACTGCATTTAGTTTCCCCCGAACCACCCACAATCCCACTGAGATACTACTCACTTAAGCGCAGGCTGGAAGTCAAGCCCTGAAGGATCACACAGGTTTGTACGGCAAAAACAATCTCTTCATCACTCAAACCAATGCTGAGGACACAAACCTTTTATTTGTTTCTAAAGGACCTGACCTGCCTGACACCAAACTGTAAACCATAGGAAACTGATGACTCATTGTTCGAACTCAGCATGAGCGACAGTGACAGATCGAAGATGCCAGAGAGCTAGTTAACTGGATTTCAAGTCAACAATATTAGCTTGTGGTGCTCAGAGACAGAGGTTGTTATTTTGTGAATAACTACTAAGTGACATCAGATGTTGCTATTGCACTGGGTTACAGTAAAGCTGATAACTGTGTCTAATTAGCTCACAGATGTTGTCACTCACAGAAAGGGGGGTTTACATATTTTGTCAAATTTTGGACATTATTTTTGTCATAATTAAATTGTGCTGCACATACAATATGTATTAGCATTGTATCAGCCATCCTACTCTCTAGATATCAATATATGACGTAAAAAATATGATATGACATAAATTTGGTTTGCTGGAACAATCATCATCCAGAACCAGAACAATCCATTTTATTGGACAGTTTCAGTACTCACTGTGTGCTGGTGAGAGATGGCACTAGCAGGCGGGACACCGTACAGCCCACCCAGCTGTGATGAGTGACCCTGGAAACAAATGAGATGGATCAATATGCAAACTTATTACTTCGCAAGAACATTTCACTGGCTCTTGTTTATTACACATAAAGGAACAGCTAAACTTGACATTCATTATAATGGGTTTATGTGAACATTGCTCCTCTATTCCTTTTAAAAAAAAAATCAGATATTTAAAATAGTCTTTTGTTTCCACATTCATTTGGAGATTCAATGTAAAGATATATTTATGATTACAAATGTTCATGTTAGGTGCAATTAATCATGCTTAACTACAGAACACTGTATGATTAATTACAGTCATTTCTTTAATATATCATCAGCCCTACTTTAAAATGATCTTTAAAAAAAGACACTGCCCCGTTTTTAACTGCAATCTTTTTTTTTTTTTTTCTCTTTATGATATACAAGTGTTGTGTAACTGTTTTGCTTATATAAAACAACTGCATTAAAAATAAATAAATAACTGCAACCTATTTAGCTACTTTTGTTTATAACTCAAAGTGTAACTATGTTATCAAACGGCATTTCCATGCTGTATATACCTCATCTTAAATCTATTTATTAAAAAAAAAAAAAAATTCCCTTAGTCCTTCTTATTCATTCCTTTCCTTTCTGTCTCGTACTAATTTGAACACTGCCTGAGACTTGGTATTACAAGCACTTCCTCTGTCTGTTTGCCTCTTTAAGATGAATCGCTTGATGTATTCCCCAATTGTGAGTCGCTTTGGATAAAAGCGTCTGCAAAATGACTAAATGTAAATGTAAGTATATATATTTAATAGAGAAGGTGGCTAACCAGCTGATCAGTTACTAGCATTACTAGCTGGCTGATGAGGATACTAACTTTGATTTTTAGCAGCAGTTTCCAAAAGTATGATTAGTTACTGACAGTAAATGCCAAAGTCACTGAAGTAACGAAGAGAGCTTGATTTACCGTAAGGAAAGAAGTGCAACAATAAAAACCTACTGTAACAATTTACAATAAACGACTACTCAAGCTTTACAGTACTACTGAGGATGATAAAAAGCAGCGAGCACTCATTCAGTAATGAGTGCCATCTCACACACCCACGCACTCATTCTACCTTCATTAGGTCATTCGTGAGCCATAAGCTGTCCTGTCTGACTCATCACTAAATATGAAGGGGAATCCTGCAGCACACTAAACAACCGGAAGGATTATACAACTCAAACATGAGTAGGTGCTAAGGTGAGCACTCACTGAAAAAGGGACGGTGTATGTACAATGTGACTAAATGTCAGGATAGTGCACCGTTTAGATTTGAACTAAGAATTCAGATTAAATTTCCGTTTAATTCTTGAAATGGAACTAGCAAACAGAACAGGATATAGTGCTTTAAATTTGAATTTAATGAAGTAAATGAAATACAAATTTTAAGAAATTCCTTTTCTAGTTTTTAAACATGCATGTCATTTTCAGCATAAATTATGTAATAAAAATATTTTCAAACTCAACATATGGGGTATTTCCACAAATTCATGTTATTGATAAAAAAAAAAAAACTGTGTTGTGTTGTTGTATGTATACACACTTTTTTTCTTTTCTTCCAATTTACCCTAAAATCAACAATAAAATTTCATAAACCATGTGATTGATATTTTGTGATGCTACTTGGCAAAATCTAAATTTGTTTCGATTTGTTTTGATGTTTAAACCATTTTGACAACACACACACACACACACACACACATATGTGTGTGTGTGTGTAATTATTTGTATAATAACAAACTGATTTTGAATTAAAACTGGTAAAATCTTCTATAATTTCTGCCACTACTGCATCCTGTAACATGAGGCTAATTGTTAAAATATGAATTTTGACCTGCTAAACATAGCGCATTCCTGAGGATGAAACATGCTGTAGTTCCATAATGAAGTCTATACTGTGGTTGTTACTCACAAGAAAAGGGTTGTAGCCAGTTGGGGGTACGGGTGGGACGCCTCTGGGCCCAGCAGCTGGTGGCAATACTGACAAACCGGTTGAAAAGATGCCCAGTGCGCTCAGGCTTAACCCAGGGATAAGGTTGGTTTGTTGCTGCAAGACATCATGGATTATGAATGATTACTCAGTGCATGACCTCAAGCTATCATGTTCAACTTGATACTAACTCTCATTTGAGTTAAAAAGAAAAAAAAAAAAAAAACACAAAACACACAAAATTCTCAGTTTCACTGTATTTGTGAGCTGTATGAACCATGTGAATATTTGCTGTAACGTCTTGTAATATTGCTACCGTCACGCTAGGTGGCTCCATCGACCCGCTGCATCGTGGCAAAAGCTTTTAGATACAGTAAGAAGTTGTTATGCTGTTTAGTCTTGACCGAGAACTTCATATGTCTCATTTTTTTTATGTTCTGTCTGATTCTGCTGCTGCGCCTCCTTCATACAAAAGAGAATGAAGGTTACAGGGATCAACTAACAGACACTTACACACGAAACTGTCGCAAAAACACTTGATCCAAGCATGAATAATTTACCATACGCCTGACTGAGGACTGACTAATGCGTGAGTATAAATGAAACCGCATAAATTTGATCTGTGTAGTTGATAGAGGCCTCTTCCGCAAAATAAATGACTCACTGAAGATGAAGGGAGGCATTGGATGCGCCGGTGTAAACGAGAATGATGATGCTATTGTTGCAGTATTTGCTCTCAGTCTACGGCTTCACCTCCCTCAGACACTGGCAGTGACGTCATGCATGTAAACAGGGGGAATGGTGTACATGTGCGTGCACGTCTGTGTGAACGGCTGTTGACAAGATGACAGTGCGTTCTCCGTATGCACGGCAGGGGACTGACTGGCTCAAGGCTGTTTGCTATAAACACAGTCAATAACTGAACACGAGTAAACAGATGAGGCATTTAACTGCCTAGTCTTCTATTAGACGCTGACTCAAGGTTGATCACACTTGACGCACACTAAGCAGCGTTTTATATAGAGCATATCAGGATCTAAGGTTTGAGTTAAATCTGACATATTGATTACAACATAAAAACGGTGGCTTAAAGATGGAAATCACATTTCCTGTCATCAAAACCACAAACACTTACGTTAATAGCAGCAATGTCATTCTCATAGGCTTCCCTCAGCTTTCTCATGATCTCCACTTCAGCCCTACAACAGGCCTCAATACTCCCCTTCACTATAATGGTTCTCTCTGGGTTATAAATAGTTAAGTCCTGTAAACTGTGGAAAGAATCAAGCAAGACAAAAAGTAGGTGAGAGGAAAATCATTGGTACTTGTTTATGATACTACTTTTGTCAGATCAGAGCAGTGTTCCAATTGAGGGTATTTTTAATTAAGTATGGCAAGGTCTTATTAATTATTATATTGTGGATATGACGTGACCATTAAATGTTTTTTGTTTGTTTTTTTTATTTGTGACATCAGCCAGAATGGGTCAATATCTCTGCTATTATTATTATTATATTCTGCATATGATGTGATCATATTGGTTTTGACTGATATTAGGATTTAAATAATTACAGCACTCTAAATGGGTCTGTATATTTTATTATTATTATTATTTTTATTTTTAAAAAAGAAATTGGGGGGGGGTTAATTAATTATTACTAAAATTATTTATTGTCAATAGCAAGATGGAAAGCAACAAAATGTGCCCCAACTGATATTTAAAAAAAAAAGCTTTTTATTTATTTTTAATTGATTATTTATAATAATTTATTATATGTGCTTTTATGTCTGTTCTTGCTGAAAGCACAAAGCGAGCACAATACCCACATTCCCAAAATTCTGGGACCCCTACCATTATGGCATGATTTAACTGAAGCACAGGATAGCAGAGATCTGACCCACGTCACAGAAAGACATAATACTAATTGTTTGCATTGCACCGCTCTTATTGTATGTTGTTCTTGAACTGAATACCAAGACAAATTGTAGTGCATCTCTGCAGTGATGAATACAGTCACCCTCAATCAACCTGGAAGTAAGTGGGACTCTGGAGCATGTTATTTGAATTGATATCGATGAGCACTGGTGAACGAGGCTGCTTTTAGAGGGACAGAGATGCAATGACGTCAGGAGTCCTGGTTAGGGCTTAATTGGGTGACTCACTTCCTAAGCTATCCGTGTGCTCGGCACACACTTATTTCTGGGAAATACATAAGACCACCTGTACTCTGATGCTCTGAACCAGATCCCTGCACTTAGCAGCCCATTACGAGATGACACATGTTCAGATCACGTTTTGATCAATATCGTCACAACAGAACACCATATTTCCTATCAAAACAACTCTCCATGGTGAACCAAGTGTACGCCTCCATAGAGATGTGTGACAAAACATTATAGATTTTGACAACAGTGAAACAATTATGAACTTCCCTTGTTTTCACCAGTTGAAAGCCATTAAATGCAACAGACACTTACGAGGAGATGGTAATCTTGGTCTCTGTCTCCTCTTCAATCTTCTTCAGGTTCCTGCCCTCCTTCCCTATCAGTCTTCCGACCAGACTGTTGTGGGCTAGGATCTTCAGAGGAATTTCCTCAGTTCTACAGAAGCAAGACCACAAGTTGGCAACCACAGAGATGTATTTAAAGAGGTCCAGTGACTCCAGAAGATCCAGACTTACACCTTCGTGTCATCAGCCTCTTTCTGCATGATGTCCATGATCATGCGGCACGCGGCGGAGCAGCCTTCAGGAGTGGAGTGGATGGTGATCGGCTTCTCTGCCGCTCCCGCGTTCTCCTTACGATGGATGTCCACCCTGTCAGAACGGGAACATGATTATTCAGGAGAGATCAAATGTGACATATTTCCAGGATGTTTAATGTGCAAAATATATGATCTTAGCAATGAATATTATATAAAATAGGTATTTAATTGAAGCAATTCTATGTACACTGACATTTAAAACATTTAAGCCAATTTTTAATTAGCATTTTAATTCAGCACGGATGCATTAAAACGATCTAAAGTGACAGTAAAGACATTTATAATGTTACAAAATAAAGTCTCTTTGCTCTTTCTGTTTATCAAAGAATACTGAAAAAATGAATCACTGTTTCCACAAAAATATTAAGCAGCAGCACAACTAATTTCAGTATTGAAGTAATGCTTCTTGTGACACTCAAGACTGATATAATGATAAAATTCAGCTTTGCCGTCACAGGACTAAGTTTATTTTTTACATTTTAAAATATATTAAAATAGAAAAAAGTATTATATGGCAATATTATTTCTGTTATTGTATTTTCATTAAATAACTGCAGCCTTGATGAGCATAAGACATCTTTCTAAGACAAAAAAGAATCTGTAAAACATAAGATCAAATTTGTTAACATTAGTTAATAAATGAACGTAGCAGCAGTGAGCAATATATTTTTACAGAATTTATTAAACTTTGTTAATGTTAGTTCACACTGTATTAACTTTACTATTAACAGATACAACGTTTAATCTTCAAAACTAGATTAGTAAAAGTTCAGCTTTAAAACTTAAATGCTGCAGAAGTATTGTTCATTGTTAGTTCATCCTAAATAATGAAACATTATTGTGTTTCCAAAAAATCTTACCAAGTCCAAAGTTTTGAAATGTAGTGTTTATCACATTTGTAATTAATACATTTATTATGCAATTAATTATATAGGTAACACTTTAGTATAGGGACCAAATCTCACTATTACCTAGTTGCTTACTAGCATGCCTATTATTAACAAATTGGCTATTTGTTATTACAATATTCTGCATGACCATATTCTACATCCCTTATCCTAAACTTAACAACTACCTTACTAGCACTTGTGTAAAAATAAATTAGTTTAGTAATGTACTGAGGTGAAAGTTGTAGTTAATGGTTTGTTAATAGCAATTGTGACCATTATATAAATAATAGTTGTATTGATATTAATTCCAGTGCACTGACTTAACCATCTTATTATCCACAGATGTCTCTTCCGTACACTTAAGGATCTCACTCTCTCACTCACTTGGACTGTGTCTGTTTGGTGATGTTTTTGATTGTGAGCCCCTCCTTGCCAATGATGGCTCCCACAAACTGCGTGGGCACCAGCATGCGCAAGGGGAAGTCTGGCTGTTTCTGTCGGGGCCCCAGGGAGCCTGCAGAGGTCCCGGGCTGCGAGTCCTGTTCCCGCGATGTCCTTCCACCCCGACGATTCCGGGTCACAGGCAGAGGCGGAGCAGCATCCATATCCAAAATATAAGACACTTTAAAGGAGTAATCTTCAAAGGTCTGTTCTGTTAACTTCTCTACAGCTCTGAAGACACAGAGAGGGAATTATCAGTGGAATATAATGACAGCGTACAGATGGTGAGTTTTGTACTGCTCTTTTGTAAATCAAAAAATAAGGCAGGGCAGTATGACGGTGTATAACCAGTGACAGTTAAAAATGCGCCAACCATTAGAGATTCTGTAGAAAATCATGTATGATGAAGAAAACTTTTTCTGATTATAATGGTACTGATTATTAATGTGACAAAAAATGTAATTAGTTACTTGTAATTACTTAAATAACATATTTAAGTTTAATAACAGTATACAATTTTATGCCAGTGTTATATGAATATTATTTATTTATTGTTATATTATTTATAATATTTTGACTTAGCTTTTTTTATATTCAACTTTCATTTTAACCTTAGCTTAAAGTCCGTGTAAAGTCAATTTTGAGAATTGTTTGT
>SCHK01004343.1:7114-20359 GCA_004124795.1 Poropuntius huangchuchieni
TAATCCTAACCAAAGCTTAAATTTAACAACTACCTTACTATTAACAAGCAGCAAAATAGTAGTTTAGTGAGGCAAAAAATGATTTCAATTTAAACAGGGCATCACTGTGATCCAGACTACTGAATCGGCTCTTTAAAATGCTGAAAGTGTGCTTGACTAAACTGTGCGCCTGGATGTGTGCCCGGTTATAATACTCCATCATTTGGCATTATCACTAGAAAATGTACACAAACATCCCTTTTAAATAAAATTTTGTTAACTCACAGTGTGCTGTGGGTGGTAATAGCACAGCGTTAATTGCATCAGGCAAATAACACTGACAGTTAAATCCAGAGGGTTTTATAATGATTCTAATTTGCATAGAAAAAGCCATGTTTGGGCAGAAATAAAGGCTTCATTTAAATACACATGATGGAGTGCTATACCAGCACATATAGTACCTGATTAATTTGGACAGTGGGTGGCTTATGAATGGGTGTTGCACTTGAAAACCACATTTTGATGTACAAAATTAATTGCTCCTAAATGTTTTTAGTATCTCCAGAAATGAAGTTTAACCTAGTTCAGGTTATATGATTTTGGTGCGAGCTTCCATCCCCTTCCAGGTCAGGGTCGAATCAACCTCCTTTCAAGTCACAATACTGTATACCATTACACACAGAAACTGCATGAAGTGCTCTAAGTTTCCTCAAAGTCTCTCAGGGAGTCAAGGATCTCTGTCTGAAACTCTAGTCCTCACATAGTAAAGTGCAAGAACATCAAAAATAAACCATCTCTGTCTTTTACAGCTGGACCAAATGACACTGCAGGAGATTTCTGGTACATATACATACAATTCCTAAAGGTTTGATGGGATGTATAGATCAGTGCCACTTTTGGTTCATTTAAAAGTAGGCCTATTAATTTGTTTCATTAAAAAAAAGTAGTATCCCAAATATTGCAGATTAAATGGCCTGGTCTGCATATGTCTATTACTCCTCTGGAGTTGTGTCTGTGAGAAGACGTGCTGTAGAGATGGTAGATAGTGGTGAAAAGAGAGAATAATGCAACTGACTTTGTTTAGAAAGGAAAGATTTGGACTGGAAGGAGCCCAAGTTAAAGTCTGATCGAGAACCTGTAATTACTGCTGTCAGAGAACAGCCTACAGTCACAAATGACTGTAGCAAAGCCAAAGTCACCCTGCTTTAACAACACACACTGACACACAATGGTGAGTGATGGAGCTTCAGAGAGACAGAAAAGAGTTGGTGTGTGTCCTTTGTATTAGTCACAAGACTTGTCCTGAGTGTGAGGGAGTAGCTACGCTAGGCCTACCTTGTTTTCCACACAAACATACACGGCAAGGGCATCCGGAAGGACAAAACCCCTGCCACGCAAACACCCATCTCCATTTCTAATGCTCTGAGTCCTGTGGGCCCCGCTACTTTCAGAAATTTTGGAGGTGACAATAAATGAGGCGATGTGAACCCTCACTGCTGCCCATTGTGCTGCCTTGGGCTCTGACAACACACAGAATACTAACAATGTGTTTAATGGACACAGGAACATGTGGTGTCTCACCCCTGCTGCAGGTGTCAGCGTGGGGCTTTTGTGTAGGGGACGGGGTATTAGGGCATGCGTGTGGGCTCAAGTCATCTGGACTCCAAAAAAGAGTGTTTTGTGTGTCTTGAAGTGAGAGTAAAGTGCAAGAATCGAGTCTGGAGGCAAGAGTGTGAGTAGATGTGTGTATGGCTAAGAGATGGAAGTCATCTTTTGGAAATCGTTCAAAAAGATATAAAACATGTTGACATTTGGCTCAATTTGGGCCACGACTATCTATTTGTCCAAACAGTGGTAGTCAGGGACAGGTGGAAAAATTGGAGGGAATATGTTTGGAAATTATTTTTGCAATTATTTGTTGTTACTTATGATAGAAATTAAAACTTCACAACCTTTTAAAAAAGTTTAGTGGAAACACTGATATATATATATTAACAATGCAATTAAATAAATACATTTTTTGGTTGCACTTTATTTTAAGGTGTCCTTGTTTCAGTGTAATCATACATTTAAATACTGAGTAATATTAATTAACGCCATGTACTTACTATATGGTTAGGGATAGGATTAGGGTTACTTGCATGTAATTACACATAACTAATAGTAATTATAATAATAAGTACATGTAGAAGTCTTTCATTTTATGAATAAATTCAAATGTCTTAAAAAAAATGCACATGTAGCATTTAAAATGATTTGATTTTAGTTTTTGTATAAAAATAGTATTTTAATATTGGTCATTTATTGGTTATCGGCCATAACATTAAAATAATTATCAACTTATCTGTATCAGCGATAATTTTAATATTTGTACATTTCTAAAATTAACAACAGAAATATGATAAGATTGTAAATAAGATTGTAAAGTGTTTTATATTACCAACTTGTTTCTATATTTGTAAACTTTCCCCTTTCACTTGAGATCCTGTGATTTCTCACTTAGCTAGAAAGCATCCAAAACTGTGCATGAATATACCCCAGGGTGTTCATTCTGCCCCTCTTGTCTTCACGTCTGTCCCAGACATGATGGGACATTCCCTGTGGCCTCTGTCTTGTTAAGAGCTTTGATTGATTAAGGCGGTCTGGCAGTGCAGTGCAAGCCATCCCCCCCACCATCACCTTTCCTCACACATTTTCACTTCCCGACCCATCTGCCCACCGTCGTCTTCTCTTCTCACCCCATTTCTCTTGTTTGCTCCGCGTGTAGGAGGGTCATTCATCTCTTGAGTTATGATAGGGCTTTTTTTGTTCATAATACCCCCTGCACAAGAAGTCAAGGTCTCATGATTTGTGAGTACCTTCCATCTGCAACTTTTGGCATTTGTCTCAATTGTGTGAATCAGTTCTTTGCTAAGGGTTTATAAAAACACAGAATAATTTCAATGTTTCCACACACACACACACACACAAAATAACTACATAAATACATAAAATAAAATTGAAAACACAAATAAATTGATTGTCACACATTCACATTTATTAATTTATTCTTTAAGTAGTAAAATTACTACTTGCAATAAAACTAAAAATATTTAAAAAACTAGCTACTAAATTGCTAAAATTAAGTTTGCATGTAAATTGCTATGAAATAACTTCTAAGCTATAGAAAACAAGTTTTTAACTTTCATTTCTGACTTACTTGCTCTTTAATTGAAAATACAAGTCAAATTAATTTCCTCATCAGATCTGGGTTGCAATAATTTATGATACTGACAAACAATTATGCAAATTGTGCATGTGATTAGCGAAACAACAGTGCTTTAAATATATAACGAAGACAACAATTGACAGTTCCCATTGCCTCGTATTTTTGTATCCAGCAGGAGGCAGTAGAGCTCTTCATAATCACCTCTATCTCCATCCCCCACAACTGAAGTCAACCCAGGAGATTAGCAGAGGCATTTCCCAAGCCAACACTTCACTTTACCACACTGCTAACGTCTATGATGATACTCCCAGCAGGGGGCAGTAGACTTCCACCGATCTCCTGGGATGCACAGTTTCCACAGTCACCCCGAGTTGAGTTTTGGCCACGCTGCATGAGGTCCTCGGAGACTTGAGCCTCTAAAGCCTCCTTCTAAATCATGTCTCTGTATCCCTCCTTAACCCCAGCATGCTCCCAGAACAAGGCCTTGCTTTTCCAATTTGAGAGAATGCCATACAGCGAACGTGTGGGAGAGTGGAACTAAGCTAACCTTTCACTGTAGAGTAGGGCGCTGTCTGAATGTCAGAGGGCCAACGTGGGGACAGACAGGACATATTTCCCTAAAACAATGAATGGAAAGGATTTCACGAAATGGCCGCCGTCCAGGAAAGACACGGTGGGCGGCACTGGATGAGAGAAACATGGGAATGAAATCTCATGTTATTCAAAGAGCATCTGATATTTGTGCAGTGTAGGTTCAGTAAAGTCAGAGTCATGTATAAAAGTCACGGATGAGTGAATGCCAAACATCTGGAGCAGAAGGCGGCTGGCGAGAAACAGTTTTTGCATTCGGTTACAATCTAAACACTGATCCGTGTGCCACTTATTATGGGCTATTTAGGAAATATTACACAAAAAGAGTGCTGAAGAAATTTACAGTAACCTAGATTACTAAAGACTGTGGACATTTTGTTTAGTGTTAGTTCAGCTACTTGAGTTAACAAATTGAACATTATTGTCAAGTGTTACCAACAATTCAGACACAGTTTTTCACAAACCTAGACAAGCAAAGTGATTCAAAAAGTGAAACTTCCCAGTGCAGTTAATTGGACTAAATAGCAGCACTATAGAATGATGCTTGATCAATCAGATTAGAGGACTGGCACTAATACTGTACAGAGTCCAGCAGTTGGGTTCCATAAGTAAAAATCCTATTCATTTTCTCCATAGGGAAACAGATTTTTACTTGCAAACCTTTAAAGACATGCCTACCATGAGCTACGAAGTTGTTAACTGATGGTATATTCTTTTGTTAAAGTCAACAGCCTACATTATTTCATGTATATATTAAATAATCATGTAAAAAAAAGAATAAATCTCACACAGTATTTATTAACTAACATGACCTTCATCAGGAATATAAAAACAATTCTAGCAATCCAAAAATATTTTGATACACTTGCAAGTGCGGATAGTGTGCAGGATTTATTCTTTTTTTGTTTTGAAGTTAGACCTTTTTTGGTCGTTTTTCCTAAGTATCTATTAATTACTTACTTACAGGTGTGTGAGGATGATTGTTGATTAAAAAACTACATTACCCACGATTCCATGGTTCTTCAAAGAAATCTCTGCTAATCACAGAATCGTGACAAGCAAACTGCAACAATTTCAAAAGAAAACTCCTGCACCCAGTTAACTACTCCTATATATTAAACATTTAAATCAATAGTTTTATGTTTGTCCAACTTTTTTTAATTTGTCATTCACAGCACACCATGGGATTGTAGTTCTTTCCCACAATAATCAAGTTCAGTCGTCTTCTTTTTTTTTTTTTTTTTTTTAGTTTTTAATATTATGATTCACCTTGTAACTTCTAATTAGGTTCATGGGAACTTTTTAATAAACACTTTTTTAAAAATCCCTATGGGAAAAGTACTTTTTGTACCAAGTTTGCTGAAAAGGTAGGCAAGCACTGTCATTTGTGGTCATACTACACTTGGAACATGGAAAATAAATCTACTTTTTTAATCAATAGTGAATCACAATATTGTAAAAAAAAAAAAAACGGTAAAATAACAAATACATTTAACATGTGAAAATAAACAGGCTACTCTGCTACTCTGCTAAGCTTGAACATTCACATCCTTTATACTAGTCACACATCTCCTCATCATATGAACTTGCATTGGCCATAACGTTTTGCTTGCCTATGAATGGAAGTCAATGGAGTGCAAAGGCTAGTGCGACTGCAGCTTTAAGTTCGATAAATCAAATATGAATATAGATATATTCCAGAAACTGTTCACAGCTGGCTTTGCAGAATCTGTATATACTGTGAAAGTGTCTCAAGAGAAGGGAAAATGTGAGGCAGCGTTTTGATTAATGAGATCATGGTGAGAGCGGTGAAATACTGATGGGAATGGATGAGAGGGCTATTAAACACTGCGTCTCTGGAGTCGAGAGTCATAGCTCCACAGAGCGCCTCTGAAAGGAGATCAGGTCAGGGGAGATGCATGTGAGGGAGTTCCACACCATGTCCCGGGGGAGGTGACGTGGATGTTAAGTGGGATAGCCTGTGCTGGAGATCTAGGTGGATCTGGTTTGCCTGGGTCTGTCCTACACTTTGTCCTCCTCCTCAGTCTTGCTCTCTGGGGTTGAGGAGGGATGGGAGGCAAGAGAACAGAATTCCAGCCTATGGGAGGCTCAGTCATGCCGGAGTAAATCTGCCCTGATCCAATGGCTGTGTGTAGCTACAACCTTTATCTCTTGAGTTCAGTCCAGATGCCACGAAAGAGTGAAGACGAACAAGACTGGAAAGGAGAGAGAGAGAAACTGAAGAAAAAAAGAAGAGAGGAGAAGGTGGTAGAGTGATTATGAGAGAGCAAGAGAGAGCAGGAGACTTAGAGAGGGTGAGACAGATTAGTTGGTACTTTGCTCTGAATTCAGATCAGTCTGGCATGAGCGAGACCCAGCTGATGTGAGAACAGTGAACATGAAACTGAGCTGATGGATACTGTATCTTACCGAGCGCAACCCAGCACACAAACACGCATACTGGTTTCATTGTTTTATGGGAACATTCCATAGGCTTAATGGATTTTATACTAAAAACTGTATTTTATATCCCCTTACTCTAAACATACCCCTCACACAAAACTACTACCCTTTTATAAAAGACCATTCTGTATGATTTATATACTTGTTTCCTCATGGGGACCAAAACAATGTCCCCACAAGGTCAAAAATGAGTGGTATTACTATCCTTGTGGGAACATTTGGTTCCCATATCATTGGGAATACAAGATAGACACAAACTCATACACACACACACACACACACTGTTCAGAGCCTCTAAATCTAGAAGTTGTCTTTGTGCCTAAATTAATCCAGTTTAGTTAATGAGAGTATGTTAGTCTACATACATTTTAGACTATGTTTCTTATGATCTGAAAGACCTAAATGCTTGATCTCAAATGCTTGTTTTTTTTTCTTTCCAAAACTGAAATTTGAATTGCTGTTGTCATTATATTTAACGAAAAAGCTGGACTAGGGAGAGAAAGAAATGCAGCCAACAAGTTCAAGCGTACATAGAAGCTCCATCCAAGGCTCTTAGAAAAGCTTCCCAAGTGGACCCTCATGAAGTTGGTTGAGAGAATGCCAAGAGTGTGCAGAGCTGTGATGTAGGCAAAGGTTGGGGCTATGCTATTTTGAAAATTTATGATATATATATTTAAATTTAAATACAAATATAAATATCTTTTCTAATTATTTTATTAATCTTTTTTCTCTCTATATATACATCTATATATACATCTTTAGTGATGATTAATCAGTCAGAAATGATACTCAGACAAACAAATAATTCTGACAAGGACATGAGTGAAAATGATTTGCAAAAGCATAATTTTTAGTTCAGTAAGCGAATCAGATGTTAAGTAATAGCTTTGATCCATAATTCAGTTCAGTGAAGGATTCAAATCAAATGATTCAAACTGGCAGAGTAATTTTGTATTTGTTCCATGCGCTGCGCTATATGTTGCTGATCATAAGAGTCATTAGTTGCGAAAGTTAAATTGGGCGCAATGAATGCTTTAGATTCACTAAAAAGAACTGACTTATAATTTGTTCTTGATTCAGGCTACAGTAGTAACACTGCATATTTGTTTTGTCAATTGTATTTGTCAATACTTTTGAACTATACTATACTATACTATACTTTAATCCTGTGAAAACAACAGCAAATTCATACATTTTTATATAATGGATTAGTAACACTTCATAGACTGATATGCCATCTGGGAATTACAGGAAGAGAGATGTAGAGTTCTGTGTGCGGGACTGAAGCAGGAAGCTCTAAACGGTCAACTCGGGTAAGTTGTCAAATTCACTTTTGAATGCTAAATTATAATTTTGAATGCTAAATCATAAAATTAACTTTGTCCTTCATCCTAACCAAAAACCCCAGTCATAAAACCCAACATTAACCAAGGCAATATTGCAATATGTCTGCCAAAAACGTCATTGCAGGTTCCCCCAAGTGTGGCTGCTGTGGTCTTTGAACCCTGGCCCAGGATAAACACTCTCCAGTATTACATCTGGATTTTAGAGCCATGCTTTTAGGACTTGGAAGCGAGGGTGCTAGGTGGTTCCCTGGCAGCTCCAATGGGGAGCTGACTCACATGACTGGCAAAGTCCTGGGGTTTCTCAAGCAGGCCTTCAGAATTCAAGCCAGTGGAAAGAGCTAAACCCTCCTCAAGCCTCCAATGCTTTCAAGAGGAAACAAATCCTTTGAAAACACAGCCAACTCGATTTGTAGCGTTTTTTTTTTTTTTGGTCAGATGTCCCTTGCCAAGACAATGACATGACAGACTTGTTCTCTTCAGAGAGTAAAATTTATAAGCGGAAAATTAAGTGGTGGTTTTGTGGCCACTGGAGACCCATGATCTGAAATGATTATCTGGAAGGAACACCGGAGACTTACTAAGAAATACTGGCTGGTGATGTTCTTAAAACTCATTACTCCTTAGAACTTGAAATGATGAAAAAACATGCATTATGTGGCGTCTACATCAGCTCATTACCAGCGTCTTCTCTTCCTTGAATTTTAACCCTCCAGCTCTGTTTCTCACTTTGTCACAGAAGGATCCTCAAATTACACATTTTCATAATCAGATCAGTTTATCAACTCAGGTAACTGTGCAGACACTTTATGATGGGACCATGTGTGAATCCAGAGAAGACAATTTCCAAGTGTGTTTTATTACTGTATATAGTTTTCTGGTCCTGGATGCTGAGCACCACCTGTGCTAAAATACACCAGACGTCACACTATATATCACAACACAGCACTTACAGAGGCCAAATAACCTTAGTTAACATGTCAAGGACTATCTAGTGGAAGGATGGCACTAAATGAATTTGCTTAATAAAATAAGGCACTTAATAAAAATGGTACTCAATCATAAAAACGTTTAGGCAAAGTTCTTTCAAGCTTTTATTCATATGGATTAAGTAGGATTTAAGAAGGGTACATGGTTCAATCACATAGAGGGTGTCCAGTTCACTGCTATATCCCTTGATGCTGAGAAGGATTTTGATTGGTTGGACTTTTTAGCTGCATTATTGACTTAATCTGGTTTTGGACCCAGTGGGTAAAGGTTATATGGTAATCCGTAATAACCACTGGTCTTATATCACCATATACTGCACTGGCATATGGATCTAAGTAGGGGTGGCCATTTTCTCCAGTCATTTTTTTTTCAATGCCCTTCAGTCTCTTGCTCATTTAGAGCGGATTGTAAAATAACTGGTATAACAAACTTGTGATGTACACAAACAATAAATTTTGCTAATCTACAATAGCCCCAAAAGGTATGTGGACACAGCCAATATGCTGATCTGTGATGTGCATGCTAATAAGCAACTAATTAGTGGTCTCTAAAGTGTTACTAAGAAATCTAGCATAAGCACATTTTTCAAACAAAACATTTCACAAAATTAAGTTTGTTAGATATCAAAATGGCAAACAATATATTGTTCAAAATGAAGGCCTCGGACACTTTCTGGTTGTCATTTATAAGACTGACTGAAGTGAACAAATACATTTTTTATTATATTGTTATGAATTTCAAAACATGTATAGTACGATATCATATATTATATCAGGCTATAAAAATAACTGTCAGAAGCTGTACAGTCTCAAGAGGTACTCTGAATATGGTGATGCAGTTCAATTTTAACAAATTCCTAATGAGATGAAGTACTTAGAAAAATATGCCCAGACATAAGGGATATCCCTCATGTCTTAATTCGCCCTCTTCCCTTTATTAAACTAATTTAAAAAGATGAAAAAGAATGAAAAAAATCAGCCCAATTTCTGGGGTAAGGTTAAAAGTATAACAAAAGTTTAATTTTTTCATTTATGATACTGCCACTGTCCATCCCCCAGTATAATGAGCTTATTGGGAGATTTCTTAGGGAAAAGAAAAGACCAAAAATTAATTCACATAAAATGTGTTCATTGAGAGGAAAGGGGTCTTTTGGAGACTTTAGAAGTAGCAAACTTTCGAGATTTTGGTGAAAAACAGCAAACTAGCAGCAACTTAACCATTTTTAGCTGTTTAAGTTTACAGGAGAAGCAGAAAGACGCAAACACACTCATTCCTGGGGATAATTATAGGCATTCAAACAATGCCAGCATCATTTTATGTTACACTATGTATGACTTTTGCGCAATCCCAAAATATTGATTGTAAGAAGAAAACAACATACTGGAAAGAACAGAGTGATTGCAGGCACTCCACCCTTAAGCATAGCTATATTCTCATACCTTATAGCTCAAATAATACGTGATAATCATGGCAGTAGAATAAAGTCAGATTAATCACAAATATTCCAGGAATTGTGTTTCAGCCCATCTACATTCGACATTAATTCAGGATATTCATTTTACTGGAGTATCACTCTGGCCAGGGTTCAAGAGCTGCATTACCATTCCATTCTGTCATGTGACCGATGACTGTGACATCATCAGGAGAACTGGGAACGTTTGATCCACCCCTTCTCATTGTGATGATAATGAAGGCGGAGCGTGTCATCACTCCCTCCGTTGTTAATATTATTCATGACATTTTCTGAGAGTTACACATTTCTCCGTCTATAAATGATTTCCCACATTCCCTCCCGATCTGTCTCTGTTTACTTTTATCACAATATAGAGACAGTATTGAAAGCCATATGTGAAAATCAGTTAACGCACCATTCAGAATTGAGGTCGGGGAAAAAATAGTTCTTTAAAAGTTTACCCAACCCCCCCCCAGGCTGGAGTTGTGAGTGGTTTGCTCTGGGGGAAGCTCAGTCATGAGTGAATGACAAGTCCTGGACAGCTCCATTAGGAAAACAGATGGTGGGGGAGTGGAAAAAAGGCTATGTAACAAATGTAATATTGTCTGAACGCAGGAGGCTGCAGGACCTGCTCACAGCTTGAGCGCTTGGCTAGAACTCAAACCATCCGTTTTGGCCAGCGAGCGGCCGGCGGACGGTCGGTAACCAGCCGAGGCGCAGGTTGACTTGCACGGGCAGTAGCCGACTTCTCCGCGTCACGCATCAGGTAGTTATCTCCACAGCACTCGTGAAGTGAGACCATGCCTGGCCAGCTGTCTTTGAGGCCACACAAAAGAGGAGGAACGCCAGTGAGAGGAGAAAGATTCCTTCTGGCATTGCCTTCATTTAAATCAGCTTGTCAGAGATGACAGCTTGTGGAGGTTAGCGCTCATTTCCCTTGTGTCCTTTTTCATCTTTTTAACCAGAGAAATACAGTCTTGGTCTCCTACATCCATCTATACCTGAGGCTATTTACCTCAAGCGCTGTCCTATCAATTCCCTAGCATGTCAAACAACAATTGTGTCATCATTTACTCATCCTCATGTTGTTCCAAATCTGTATGACTTGATTTCTTATGTGGAACACAAAAGAAGATGCTTTGAAAAATTTCTCTGTGTTTTTATTGAGGTCCATTGAGGTTGGTTTGGACCACACTGACTTTCATTTATGGGCAAAACCAGTTGAAATGTTCCTCAGAATAGCTTATTTTGTATTCCACAAAAGATTTTGGAATGATGTGACAGAGAGTAAATGATGGCAGAATTTCCATTTTTGCATGAAGTATCCGTTTAAGAGACAAAATACGGGAGAAAAGGCAACTAGAACTTTGAGGCAGTAGGTCATTCATCTCCTTATTTCATTAGTATTTTAACCCCAGCTTTAACCCCAACCATTTCAAAAGCATAAAGCCAAATGATCCCGAAGTGTTGCCCCCCCCTCCTCATGGGAAGATGTATTTCAGTGGGTCATGCTGTTATTGCAAATGTCACCCAACTACGCCGAATGGGCTCGCATCTGCGACTCATTAGTCAAAACGAAGCGCGAGATCACTCTACATAAACATACACCCTGATTAATACCGAGAGTGTTGGCGTGTGACAGGATAAGACAGGGTATGGAGAGAGAGACACAATTACACGCTCTTACAGTCTAGACGTTTCCAGAGAGAAACAACGGCAGCATACCCCAAAATACTAATAAGGTTATATTTGTGCTTTAAAAACAAGACCGAGGCCAAGTCCTGGCTCTCATTAGATACTCTGACTGTGTGAAGGAGAATAAGGACAGAGCCGCAGATAACAGCGCCAGGAGAAATCCAGCCAAGTCCTTCAAAACTGGCCCAGCGAGCACGAGACACCTCGCTGGCTCACAACATCCAAAAATATGCCCATGTATTTGTGTTTAATCATCTTCTACACGGATCCCAAAGGAAACATCGAGTGACATTTAACGCATCATCAGAAACAATCATAACGCACTACACTCATTAGACTGAAGAGCAGTAACTCTGAAATAAAGGAAAGTCACTGCCATCAGAATGAAATTGCCACCCCAAAATTGCAACTGGACCCTAAGTGCCTCTCCATGCTATTTTTAGCATTCTAGAGTTCTTGGAAAAAGTGGTCACTCAAGTAAATGCTGCAGTGCCCAATGCCAAACTCAAAATGGCCAAGCAAAACCGCTCTGGGATCCGTGGAGGTTTTTTGTTGGCCTTAACGTGGTTTGACTCAAACCAACCCCATTAGTGGTCTCAACTGAGCTGTGTCGACTTCCTACGTCACGTTACATTGGACCTCACTTGGGACTGTGCGGGAAAAATCGTAAGACATACCCATTAGGAAATCAATGAAATATAATGGGGAGATGAAAAATCGGCACCTCATCTCAAATGAAATGAAACGGATACAGACACAAAACTGGTTTACCGATCCATCTCTGTCTTCCTCTCGCTTCCTTTCTCATCGGTCAGACTGTGGGTGTATTGATTTGTGCCCCTGAAAAGCCAGGCTTGTATTCTAGGTGGTATCTTGTACCATTACAGCTTGGCACCCTGTGTGGAGGAAACGAGGGTGATCGGAGCTGTAGACCCTGCCGCCGTCCTCCATCAGCTTTAATGACAGCCTCACTGCAAGAGAAGGAAACTATATATATATGAATACACCACATTATGGTGAGGAAGATTTGTGCAGGTTATTTTTCTCAAACCAGATCAATGAATGCCAACGCAATCCTTGGAAAGAGTTGGTGGTATCATATTATTAACTTCATCTAAGACACTAGTGATTCTTGTTCATTTTCTGCAGAAGTGCTCTGCTTGTTTTGAGCACAAATCTAACAAAATTTATGCTTATTATTAAAACAACAACAACAACAAAAGACTTTACAGACAGACTTTTCCCAAAAGGGTAAGACAAGGACTTGCTTTCCTAATTATCTTACACTTTCTCAAACAAATGTATTCTTTTTTAAAGATGTTCAAATATTTTTACTGGAAAAGAAGACATAAATACTTAAAAAAATGGTGAAAGAAGTCAAAACATCAAAAAGGAAAAAAAAATGCAACAATATTATTTATTTATTAGTCAATTAAAACAAATTCAATACCATTATGACTGGACTTAATGTTAAAGGGGTTATTGATTGCGATTTCACTTTTTTAAAGGAACACTCCACTTTT
>SCHK01004375.1:0-11819 GCA_004124795.1 Poropuntius huangchuchieni
ATGCTGAAAAATTCGGCTTTGCATCACAGGAATAAATTAGATTTTAAAATATGTTAAAATAGAAAACTATAAAATAGTAAAAAAAAAAATAGAAAATTGATTTAAATTGAAATAATATTTCAGCTTTTACTNTACAGAAAATTGATTTAAATTGAAATAATATTTCAGCTTTTACTTTATTTTTGAACGAATAAATGCAGCCTTGGTGATTATAAAAACCTCAAATTTTTGAACCGTAGTGTATTCTTAAAATTTTTAATGCTAACGATGGTTTCTGCCATAGTTTTATTACATCATAGTAAACTGTACTGTACACTGGAGTTACACTTGAAGTATAGATTGACTAAACAGCTTTTATGTGTTTATGTGTGTGCAGTGTGAGAGCGACTTTGTAGTTCGCAGACTGTGTGAAGGAGATCTCAGTCGGCAGCCGTATGCTAAGCGGGAGTGTGGCCTTCTCTACAGTGACGTATTTGCTCCATGTCACAATGTGGTGAGGAGCTCTCCTCTGGGGTTTAACAACACATTTGGCCTACAGATAAAAAGGCCACGTCTTACCCACAGCCACACACAGGCTGGAAGACGACATCAGAAAGACACACACACTGTCTGCTCTGCGATGAACCAAATGATAGAAGCTATAAGATGGTTTACTGTTGAAAATCTGGCCACTAGGGGGCTGTAAAGGTTTGAAAAGCTAGAACATTCCACCATTAACACATTCAGGTGGAAGTTAATAGTCCTGAGTGTGTATTGCATAACCAATTGTGTGTTTGTGACAGGCTAATTGGGATTTTAGGGAACCATGTATTGTGTGTAACTAATCCTTGTGGTCCCAAAGGTGGATGTGACCTGGTTTTATAAGAACTGTCTGACGGACACCTGCAACTGCAACCGTGGAGGTGACTGTGAATGTCTGTGCACCAGTATTGCAGCATATGCGCACAAATGCTGTCAAAATGGAGTCACAGTGAACTGGAGATCCCCCACCGTGTGTCGTGAGTACAAGCACACACATGAGGAAGCAAATTAACTTTTGACCCGTTTCTGCTGTCTGTCATTGAGGTGAATGGGTCAAAGACGAAAAGGGGTTTTCAAGCATCAAAACAATTAAAGTTTAATACAGCTTCAAATTAGAATGTGTCCTGTTTAATTTTAAAAAAAATTAATCTGAGCAAAAAATAAAGACTGTCATACATTTTTACCTTGATTTATAGAAGACACCCACTTAAATGTCATTCAGTGTAACAATAGCTCATATACCAAGAAATCTTGTCAGGAATGTTATTTTTATTTATACAAAATAACTTTTTTAAATTGAATTTAATGAGGACACCAAAATTAGATGTCTTGTCTTTGACCCTAATACCCACAGACAAACTAACATTTATAATGCAAAACTAACCCAGCATTCAGTTTGTACTTTTTCAAAACTGCTCCTCTTTGCTGTCAGGATCTGTTTATATAATGAGACTTTGATTCTGTATTCTGTTTCAGTTGCAGATTTGTCACATTAAAAAAGTTAAATGTGTAGCTATTGCTGTTTCATGTTGCGTTTTAAGCTGGTAGTGTTGAAATAACCCATGCAAACTCATAATACTATGTGATTGTGGCTAATATAAGTATTTTTCTTTTAACAGCATATGACTGTGAATATTACAACCAAGGTAAGAATGATTTATTCTGTTTATTTGCCTAGAATACTTCTGTAAGCACCAGAAGATCTTGGCACTAACCTTTTTATTTATGTATGCTTGTTTAGAGTTGGGAGAGGGTCCATTCACTCTGTACAGCGCAGAGCAGAATGACTCTGTGTGTGTGTTTGGGGCAAATGTGAGCAGTGGTGAAGTGTTTCCCCTCTTGAGGACCAATGCTCAACCCAGCACCATTTTCCACTTCATGATCACAACTGGACTATATAAGGACAGAGCTTCCAGTAAGCACATACTTCACTTCAACAGCAAAACAAATAAGTGAAAGGAATTAAAACTAATATGCAATCAAACACTTGCTTAAATGCAAAATACAGTGACCTTGTGTTTTCGTTTTGCTGGAGTGGATCGGTTTGCATTAAATGCTGCTCCACACTACCTTCATTTTTGCAAGAGCTGTGAGTTTGGGTAACTTACAATGTGCATTTGAAAACGCAATGCACAAACGTTCCCAAATTTCTGACAAAAATAATTTATAAATTTGTTGTCAGAAAAAGAGAAGTCTCTGTGGTTTTGTGTCAAAATAAAAGCTCTATATTTAACATTTGAAAGCAAAATATTTAATATTAGTTTATTAATATTAAATATTAGTATTGCAATTTTACTGTTATACTGTAAAATAAAACAATAATAATAATAATAATTATATATATTTTTTTATTTTACAGTATGATAGTATTGATTGCTATAGTAATGTATTTCTTAATTGATTTGTTTCATTTTTATAATTGAAATAATAAAATTAAAATATTATTTGAATAATAATTATTATTAAATGTCCTATTTTTTATTTTATTTTACGTTACAGTAGTATTATTGCAACTGAATATTTCTTTAGTGATTTATTTTATTACTTGTTTAAATAATAATGAATGACTGAACAAAATCGAAAAAAATTATACATGGTTTATCTCTACCACTTACGTTTAGGCTGAATAGTAGCATCTACTAATGTTGTGTTTTTTTTGTTGTTGTTGTTGTTTTTTAACACTGCTTCAGGACTTCCTGTTGTTTCACTGGAGTCTGCAGAGAGGCCCAACTACTTTCTGTGTGTTACTGGGAACCGTGGGTTACGATTGGAACACTGGCAGCCTGGGGAAGAGTTCAGACGTAGGGCGACCTTCATTAACCACCAGGGTCTGTGGTTACCTGGACGATCTTCCTTTGAGTTGCACAGTCAGAAGGGTGTCTTCCTCACTCTCTCTCATACACACGCACGTGTTCAGAACTACGACCACTCATACACCTTCAAAATCAGCAGCAGTTTCATCATTGAGGGTAAGACTGGTCTGCAAATATCTATATATCAAATATGCTGTGCAAATATAAATGATCTTATCATCAGGCCCATATTACCTACACTTGTTATGGAATGGATATAAATATAGTGCAGTGTATTAAAGAGAGCAGGCACACTTATTGGAAATGTGGAGTTATGCTGATGCACGTCATATAAGCTCATATTACACCGCAAATACACTCAAAAAGCTCCTGTAAAACAACAAGCTTACCAATCTCATTTGCAGTGCTTTCTCTAATATCTGTAATGTTTATGATGGCTGTGTTCCTGCAATTTAGAGAGCAGTTTTGTGATCCCCTACCGCTTGATGTGCGAGTGGAAGTATCATGCATGTGCCAGTCCATGTGTGAAAACCTGCAACGACCCCGATGCCACACGCTGCCAGTTTTTACCTCCGTAAGATCATGTGCATATGCCAATACAATAATATATGTGACAATTATACAAAAGGTGCTTGGTAAGGCAGGTATTATACATTGTCATGTTTCACTACAAAATCAAAAGGAAGATATTTAATGAAAATGAAATCTTTAGAACAGTGGTTCTCAAACAGAGGGACGGGGGCCTCTAGGGGCCTTAACATGACAAAAAAGAAAAATTTAAATGAATGAATTATTAATACATTAAAAAATGTAACTCATTTATAATGCTAAAAAAAACACTTGAAATCTAGATGTAAACTAAAAATTGCACTTAAACTACACTTAAAAGCATACTTTTTTACAGTAATGAAAATCTAATAATCTAATCTATCTAATAATCATCAATGAGGATAATGAGTGAGTATGTACCTGTTTGTTATGTAAATCATGTCACAAAGCGTAAGAAAATGTTAAACAGGCTTCACGTGTTAATGCAAAATCTAATATTAGGAAGAAAATACGACCTAGACATAGAGATTCACCTGCACAATTTCTTCAGGAAAAAGTAAAAATCCAAATCTGTTGTCTTTCACTCTCTGATCTGGTTTAGAGTTGAAGGTTGTTTTCCGCGTTGTCCCAAGTCTATGCTGTTGGATGAAGTGACCAGGCGGTGTGTTTACAAAGAAGACTGTACGTGTGAAACCATCATTTGCATCACTTTCATCATCATCCTCTCTTTTGTAAATATGTATGCACACTGTTAGATTTGTCTTAGCACCTGTGTTGCTTCTGATGTGCTTGCAGGTGTGATACTGTCTCCAACTCCGACTCCTTACATGTTTGTGACCCGATCAAACAGAACCACAGCAGCTCCAACCTCTGCTCCTACATCCACAACTACAACCACAACAACTCCCTCCACCACAACGGCAACACCAAGCACCTCTCCGAGCACAACTGCCAGTACTACAATCTTAACTACACCTTTTGAAGCAGAGGATTTAATTGGCAGCCCAACTACACCCACATTACCACCAACCACAGTCTCCTCAACTTTGGCCACCACCACCTCCACTGAAACTCCCACAACTCCCTCTCCACCAACCACAGAACCCGCTCTAGTCAGCACTGCCCCGCCCACCACCACAGCCACGCCCACTACAGAGCCCATAACAACAGTTGTTACCACTTTATCTACCTCAACCACAGAGGTACCAACCACACCTGAGCCCACCACTGAACCAGAGACAACGTCTCCAACAACCACCGTCCCGCCTGTTATAACCACCACTGTCATTACAACCGAGACCACAACTTCAGAACCAACTTCAACAAGCATCACCACAGAGACAACATCTGTCTCCACAACGACCGAGGAGCCCTCGACTACCACAGCAGCCATACCAACAACCTCTGAGATATTGCCTTCACCCTCCCCTTCACCTGAGACAGCAGGAATAACAACAGTGCTTCCTCCGTTCCTTCTACCCACAGGGCCCTGCACGGTAAGAGTTTGTACAGTATGTTAGGGTTGGTCATCCTTCAGTTCAGTGATATTCATGATAAAATATACTTTAAATATGGAATGGAACAATGTTCATAATATTCAGTTCTGTTTATGAATAAACAGTGAATGAAGAAGAGCCGTAACACAAATACATTCAAAGGACAAGACATCTTTTTAGTTACCTAAAATTAAAACTAATAAAAATCATTTTCATTCATTTAAATAAAGCTGAAATAATAAAAAACTAATAAAACGAAAAGAGAAAAATTGATTAGAGCAGCTGTCGAAATATTATAAAATACAAAACTAATAAAAATTACAAAAGCTCATAACAAAATTAGTAAAACTTAAACTAAAATGTGAAAATAAAAGCTAAGAATTAATAATATAATAAGTGTATAAATAATGCTAAAATCACACTGTTGTATGCAACAGTAAACATCGTGGCCAATGTAGTTGAACTGCTGAATAAATAATTCTGAAGACATTCTTTTTAATAAATCGGTCGAAATAAACCTACACAAATCAGTCTTGATCTCATGTGTTGAATTAGTTTGAATCAGTTTAATAACTCACTAACTGAATCAGAGAATCGCTTGTTGACTCACTCCTCATTAAAATGAACAAATGAAACTGAGTAAAATCTTTTGCTCAGACAACAACTTGCAGGTAAAGGTTAAGGATCAGAGAATTGTTAAAGTCTCATTCCTAGTATGTCTGAATGTTCTCAGAAAAATATGTTTTGCCAGTGATATGTTTTGATTCATCTTTCCTGAGATATCAGTGTTGGATTCAACAGTACTAAGTGAGAGTTGACATCTCCCATTTCCCTCCCTGACCTGGATACCTCTCTGACACATTTATACACACATGCTCATAAATATTCACATCTTCAAGATTAGTCGGTAGTCCACATAGGGTGAACACTACTTCCAGTCTTAACTCCTTGTTCTTGAGTCATTCCTGTCCACTTGCCAAGATGTTGATGCCCTGAGGGAAGAATCATGAGTTAAGTTTTGGTACAGTGAATAATTGATGAATCTGTCATAATATAACACAAGAACAGGCATCAGAAAAGACAACTAATCAGTGTGTACTACCTGAAATCATCCCAAGGTGCCCTATATAGTTTTTGGTGGTGGAAGGGTTTATGTGCTGTCTGTCTCATGACAGTCCCTGTTTTATATCCATACAGCCTCCATATTCATTACGTGTGGATGAGTGCAGTGAGTACATCTGCGTTAATGGACAGCTGATGCTGCATAATTCCTCTCAGCACTGCAGATACAACATCAGCCAGCCACAGTGCAACCTGCTGGGCACACCGATCCAGACCAACACAGACCCCTGCTGCCCACTGTGGCAGTGCCCATGTAAGATATACACACATGACCATTCAGATTTGCTCTAGATGGGTGGTGTTTATATCTGTGGTATTTTAGTATTATTTACTGTATATACTATTGTAGTATTTATTTATTAATCTTTTAAATAAGCTTTTTAAAAATATTTTTAATGTTCTCTTTCATTTTAAGTTGTTTTTAATAATTTAGTATTTTTTAAAAATGTTTCTACAGTATATTTTCAGTTAATTGCAAAGGCAACATTTCTAATTTTCACTTGTTTTTTTTGTTGTTTTTTTTGGTTTAAAGGTACAGTATGTTCACACCAAGGACGTTAACTGATAACTATACCAATAACATTTTAAAAATGAATAAGAATGTCCACAACGATAATGATAATAATAAGAAGAAAATTATATGATTGGAATGATTGAAAATTATATTATTGCAATGCTAAAAAGACAGCCTATCAGTCTCCGTCCTGCTTTTAAAGAGCTCAAGCATTTAAACTGGCAGATGACAAAGCACACGCTGTCAGAACATAACATTAACATTAACGTGCGTTGGTGTGGACAATAAAGAAAATGTTTTTTAAGTTAATGTGTTCAACAGAAGCTGTTTGACTGTGTTTGTGTGCTGTCAGGTCGCTGCTCTATAATCTCTGATCTGCGTGTGATCACGTTTGATGGGAATAATGTGGCTCTGTATGATATCGGTTCTTATATTCTGGTTCACCTGCCCAGAGAGAAAATAGTCGGCCATATTGAGAAATGCCCAACCAGTGAGGTAAACACATGCTAACACTCTACCATAAGGAAATATGCTGTCTTCCTCGTATGTTTTTAAAGTTTTTATTAAATGTTTGACTTTTGCTTCCAGAGTGTGAACTACATCAGAAGACCTGTGAGTGTGTTATTAGCTTATTTATGTTAAAAAGTTATTTATTATAACATCTTAATGACGATCACAAGCTCTTTTAATTTCTCTTTTCCTGTTAGACTCCCTCTGGTGGAACCTCTGGTCTGTGTTTCAAGAAGCTGAACATTACATTACAATCGTACAGAATTATGGTCAACCGCTTGGACCGGAAGGTAATGCCTGCAAGATTTTACCTGTTTAGTCGTGAAGTTATGTTGTTCTAAACACAGCAATATGCAAAGCTGTATTTTTAGTAACTATTATTTCAGCAGCCGTTAAATAATATAAGATAATATAAAACTGTTAGCTAAAATCCAAGAAAATGGCCATTGAAATTTGTTAACCAGGCAAAAGGAACCTAATTCTAATTTATGTTTAAAAGTCACAATTGTATTATAATTCATGCATCTTGTGTCTCCGCTTAATCGTGGCTCAAAAAAGTGATTTATGTTGTTGAGTAACAATGGTTGTTCTGAAAAACAGGTGTCAGTGAATCAGATTACGGCACGGCTTCCTCTCACCAGGCAGAACCTCCATATTGATGACACTGGGACCATGTACATCATTAATACACCTGGTGGGATCAACATGAAGTGGTACCACAGCACTGGCGTCATGGTCCTACAGTACACGGCTCCTGATAACACCTCCACTAGGGGTCTCTGTGGTCAGTGTGATGTACTTACACTTTGTAGACAACTGTGACCATGAAATCAAATATGTCCCTGTTTACTTTCTTAATCAATATCTGTCATCTTATTGTTCACAAATCATCAATGCATGTTTGTGCTAAAGAAGAAAAATGATTTTATAATCTTTCATCAAAACTTTTCTGCTGATGTCATCAAGTTTCATGGGTTGGGAAAAATATTTGTAAACAATAATATAATATCCTGCTTTTCACAGTATGTCCAAACCCAGATAAAAAATGACCCACCCTGCATAAATATTTATTTAGTTTCATTCTGAAATATGTCAGATTCTAGAAGCTAAATGTGTTTTTTCATATTGCTTTTAATAATTTAACAGCCTTCGGACATTTGTGGTCATGTAAGTGTGTTTGATGTATTTTGTTACCAGCGTATTTTGTTTTCTTTCTCAGGATGTTGTGATGGTAATCCAGCTGATGACCTGCGGCTGCCCAACGGTACAGTGGTCCGGGATATTGAGGACATCCCAGTATTTCTGCACGGATGGATGGTGGATACGTCAGAAGATACAGATTACTTCCGCAGAGTGGGAGACAACTGCACCACCGGCAACTGCTCCAAATGTTTTACCATGCTTAACCAGAGACCTTTCTCTAAATGTCACCACAAGGTACTACACACAAGCTTGAATACATATTTTTGTGCAGGCATCCTATTTAAATCCGTTGCTTTTAATAAGCAATTTTCAAATACTATTGATCAACGTTAGCTATAAAATCTTATTTAGCTTATTCACATTTTAAATAATCATCATCATTCATCACATCACAATCATTACAATTTGGCACATATACTGTATTAACTATTATATTTTACACTTTGTCCTCCCGTTTTCAACTATGTTGTTATTGCTGACTAAAACTTAAACTAGTTATAATAATTAAAATAAAGCTGAAAAAATTTGAAAAAAATTAAAAATGTGAAATGTTGCATTGGCAACTGAAATAAAAGTTAATAAAACCTAAATAAAAGTAATTACAAGTTTGAAGTTTAAAATGTTGAAAAGTTGAAGTACTAAACTTACTAAAATAAAAATAAATCTAAGCAAAATAAAACATTTTTAACAAAAGCCCATAACAAAATTACTAAAGCAAATTAAAATGAAATATAAAATAAAGGCTAATTCATAATATTAATAAATACTATAATAGTATAAAAATAGTACTAAAACAACACAGAATTTTACTTTAATTTGACATTTTACTAATATTCTGGGGAAATTTAGAGAAATTTCATCCCTACAGGCTTGTGAAAGTTTGTGAGCATTTTATATTGGATTATTTTTCCAAATGTTGTTTTGAAGGTTTCTCCAGAACACTTCTGTGATAAGATATGGGCTGGTGACCTACATTATAAAGAGCATGAGTGTGACTTCCTGGCTGCTTATGTGGCCATTTGTTACACGCATCAGATCTGTTTCAGCTGGAGGAAAAGCAACTTCTGTCGTGAGTGTGTTTACAGATACTGTTTGGATGCATTATTGGATGCAAATGCTTATTTTTGACTGGTAGCATATTTTTTCACTTTTGCATATTTGTGTGTGTTTGTACATGCAGCACTCAAATGTCCTCCTGGTAAAGAATATAAACCCTGTGTGAATACATGTAAGACTCGGACATGTCAAAACCGAGATTACTATGAGGAGAGCATCTGTTCTTCTATCAGAGAGGAGTGTGTTTGTAAAAGTGGTACCATCCTGCACCGAGCAGACTCTGCCTTCTGTGTCACTGAGGATCAATGCGGTGAGAATCCCACACTACAGTATGTGTTTGCTTGCATGAAAAATAAAGTGCTGTTGTGATAATGGCCTGTTATTTCCATGTGATCAGTGTGTACGGATAACGATGGTGCTCCTCGCGCCCCGGGTGAGGTGTGGAACGGCTCTCTGCGTGGCTGCTGTCTGTTCAAGTGTCTGGAGAATGGTAGTGTGGTTCCTGTGGAACCCGAGTGCAGTTATGAACCTGCTCCGCTGTGTGAGAGGGAGGGAGAGTATGCAGTCGATGTGCTGGAAGAAGGAGTCTGCTGTCCTAAGAAGATTTGTGGTAAAAAAAAAAAACACATGGATGTATAATTCACGAATCCATCAGAAATAGTATACCGTCCTGGCACATTTGATGTTCTATTTTTTTTTAAATATACTATGAGCTGTAACGCTCTAATCTCTAATGCTAGTCTCACATACAATACGTACTACAGTTCAAAAGTTTGGGGTCTTTTTTTTTTTTTTTTTTGAAGTGAATTAATACTTTTACTCTGCAGTTATGCATTAAATTACTCTAAACTGACAGTGAAGAGAATAAATGTATCACAGCACAACTGTTTTCAACATTGATAATAATCCGAAATGTTTCTTGAGCAGCAAATTAGCATATTAGAATGATTTCCGAAGCATCATGTGACACTGAATGCTGGAATAATGATGCTTAAAATTCAGCTTTGCATCACAGTAATAAGTTACATTTTAAAATGCTTTACAATAGAAAACAGTTATTTTAAAATGCAGTAATAATTCACAATATTGCTGTTTTTATCCTATTAAATAAATGCAGTCTTAGTGAGCATAAGAAACTTCATTCAAAAACATTAAAGTTGACAAAAATCTTAATTAGATACCTTTCTCTTTATAAATTTGTTTATAAATTTTATTTACCTGTTTTTGTTCTTGCCATGAAAATGGCCTTAGATGCCGATATGGCACAAAACATACAAATAAATAATCAAACATATTAGATATGCACATTAAAAATGTACAGTATTTCCAAGAAAAAATGCATGACTTATGATTGTGTCTTTGTGTGTAGAATGTAACCTCACCATCTGTCAGAGTGAAGTGCCCAGCTGTGAGAATGGAGACAAGCTGGTGATTGGCTACAGCACTCTGTCCTGCTGTCCCGAATACAGATGTGGTAAAAGCTCATGTAATCCTTACTCTGATTGGCTGTTTATTTGATCAGTGGACAAAGGTCAGACTTCTGATTGGTCTCTGTTAGAATGTGATCCGCTGGCATGTCAGAGTGTTCCTGCCCCGATCTGCAGAGAAGATCAATTCCTGGTGGAGGTCAGAGGGGCACATGCTTGCTGCTACAGCTACATGTGTGGTAATAATATATTAAATACTTGAATGCTACAGCTGACATTCTCATCTCAATGCTGACAACTCATTCATTTTTGTATTAAATTACATATGTTTTGCAGTGTGCGAGTCCTGTATTGACCCTGTACCAGTGTGTCTGCTTGGAGAGATACTGGCCGTGGATGTGAACACCACTAATCACTGCTGTCCACAGTATCATTGTGGTAGTTATAGCAAACACGCAAGCAGTCACTCTACTGAAGTGCCCAGTCATTTTGTGTTTCGTAATGAAAGGAGAAACATGACGTGTTTAAAGGCTGTGTCTTGATCTTTCAGTGTGTGATATGAGTCTGTGTCCTGAGCCCAGTGTGAGTTGTGCTCTTGGAGCTGTGCTGGTGAAGAGACCCGTGCTGGACAGCTGCTGCCCAGAGACACACTGCGGTACTGGACACATGCACACTTACCTAGATATCTAAACAGTGACTTCCATGTGACTTCTTTTTGTTTTTAAGATAATCAAGATAATTATACTTACTACAGAATAACCCTTACTCAAACCCTCAAATTCTCCTTTTGACATTTTAGAAGGCGTTATTTTGTCCCTTTATGCACTGTTATTCCTTTTGTGAATGTTTATTATTTTTTGTTGATTCGAAAACTTCTGTGGACATTTTATAAACAGTTCTCTCCTAAATAAAGCTGAACTAAAATGATCAAAAGCACATAGATAGGAAATATTACACTAAAAATTAACATGCTGTTGGCATGTGTTTTGGCATGAGTATAGTGTAAATTGCAAGATATTCTTAGTACACTACCATTCAGAATTTTGGAGTTTGTATCATGTTTAAGAAATTTATTAAAGGGGTCATATAGTGCCATTTTTGTACAAGT